>CM053758.1:73606367-73663597 GCA_028658305.1 Pachyuromys duprasi | reverse complement strand
TGAGAGAGCCCAGCAGGAAATGGTACTTGCTCCACGACCTACCATCTGAGTTTGATTCCCAGAACCAGCATGGCTGGAGGACAGAACCAACTCTTACGAGTTCTTTTCTGACCTTTATACCCGTAGCATGTGTGTGCCTGCACACAACAACACAAGTAAATAAATGTAAAAGAGGTTAAGCATGTCTACCACATGTGGATTTATTGACAAAATTCTGAACCTGAAACATTTGGCAAGGAGCAACTACATTGACTTAGTGATGCTTAGTGAGTAGAACTTTTCTTCAGCCTAAATTTCTTTTGGAGAGTCTTTAACCAGCCAGTCTCCTTAGAATGAACATGCATCCTTTCCTTTTCCTCCTGGTAGTGCTTGTGGGGTCTCACATATGCTAGGCAAACATCCAACCACTGAGCTATGCTTCTAGCCCTCTTCAGATCGTCTGCTACTTTCTTAATGAAGCCTTACTTTGCCAATTTATGCAAAACTTTCCTTTATGCCTCTTTTCCTTTTATCTTCCTGGCTTAATTAACCTCTGCTGTCATTGCCACCAACTAATAAATGTGTGTATGTAATTTATGTATGCATGTATGTATTTATCTAGTGTGTCTTCTCATGTAGAACAGCAAATCCCTATGACAAGCTCTTCTTAAAGAAAAACTTGAGCTGCTACATCCCTGACATACAGAGGAGCATCAGACATTTTGTGGGTGTGAGGTAAATGACTACTTAAGGAATGAACAAATGCCTTCCTCAGAGTCTGGTACATGAGTCCCTACCAAAGAATCCAGGGAGAAGCTGATTAGATGCTAAGCATAGTGTACAATTCTCTTCCTTGTAAGTGGGCTCTTTAAAAGACTAAAATGGCTTATAATCTTACAGTGTGTATGTATATATATAGATGACATTTATTATTATTGTGTGGTGTGTATGTGTGTGGTGTTGTGTGAGTGCAGGCCCATGTGTGCAATGGTGTGCATGCAGAGGTCACAGGACAACCCTCAGTAGTTAGTTATCTCCTCTCACCTTTATGTGGGTTCCAGGGATGGAACTTGGGTCTCCAGGCTTTCATGGCAAGTGCTAGGCCACTGAGCCCTAGCCCTAGAGTATATGTTTTAAAAACAGAGACTCTTAAGACCTTTCAGATGAAAGGTATGAACAACATAGCTCAGTGATAGAGTATGTACCCAGAAGACCTTGGGTCTGATTCCCATCACCACAAACATATAAGACCAACACGTCCCTAATCATATAAAATAAGTATCTAAGTAGTTATTTATAGGACATTTTTACAAATGGTACAAATGTCTATTAGTGGGAGTGGAAACCCATTCCTGTCTTGCTCTTGATTTCACAGAAATAACAAAGTTAGCTGCATGCACTTCTAGACCTGAGGCAACAGTGCTGTTTGCATTTGCTTTTGCATGTTTGAGCTGCTTTCCGTGGGCTTGCTCATGTGCTTGAGCACTTGGTCACTAGCTGGTGGTACTGTTCTGGAAGGCTGTGGAACCTGGCACTGGAACCTTGCTTGATCAAGTGGGCCAGTAAGGGCAGGCCTTGAACTTTTTTAGCCATGGTCCCACTTTCTGTCCTCTCTGCCATCTGACGCAGGACCCAATGAGACCAGCTGGCTCATGCTTCTATTGACATGCCTTCCCTGCCATGATGGACTCTCTCCCTGCTTAAACCATAATCCAAACTAAACCTCCTTGTCATTTGACCACAGCACTGACGAGAAAAGAGACGTACAAATAAGTAACTTGTCTCTCTTCTCTGTTGTGTTCTGTAGTGTGGCAAACACCACAACAGAATTCAACTCCCAGGCTTACGAATCACCTGCAGCACTGAATGTCCCCAGGAAGAATAACCATTTTTAGAATGTGAAATGAATTTGGTACCACCATAGCTACCTTAAATTATCTAAGGACAGGTAAGGACTAATACATTTCTGTAAGGAAAGCTTTACCCTCCTATCCAAACTTGCCATGTAAGGATCTAATTTATAGGTTCTCAGGTGTACATGGATGAGTAACATGTCCCTGGAGGATATCAAGGGAAATAAAGCAAAGCACAGAAAGACAAATATGCTATAAATATCCTATCTTCTCATGTATTTGTGGAAGCTTGAAAGTTTACCTGTAAGCGACAGTACAAGAGAGGGAAGGACTGGCGGGCACAGGGGGGTGGGTAGTAAGGATATCTAGTGTTCCATAGCACCATACGATAACAGCAGTTGACAGCTGAATGTTGCAAAATAGCTGGTAAAGGACATTTTGTGTTTTTGAAATGTGTATGCGTGCACACATGCATGGGGAAAGAGGTGGGTACATATCACCTGTATGTGTGTAGATGTCAGAGGACAAGTTGCAGGAGTCAAGTCTCTCAACATGTGGGTGGCAGAGATCAAACTCAGTTCAGTAAGGCTCGGTGGAAGAAGCTGAGTCTTGCTAGCTCCATAAAGGTCATTTTAAACATTCCTAACACAAATGATAAATGTCTTGAGATGATAGCTGTTACCTGATATGATCGTTACCCACTGTATACACATACTGAGACATCATATTGTACCCCTCAAACACATTCCATTGCCACTTACTAATTTAAAGCAAAAACATCTAAGCAGTAGTCACTTAGCAGCTGGGAGAGCTGTCTTTACTCGAGTCCCTGGATGACAGCAAGTCTCACACTTTTATTTGGCTGTTTAGTTTATAAGGAAGTCTTGCTTCCCTTTGTGAGATCACTGACAAGCAGAGCAAACCCAATAAATGCAGCGTAGTCTTAGGTCACAGACAGACACATACCTGAAAGCAGGTCCTTTGTAGGGGGTTTGTTTGAAGACAGGACGCATGAGTCACTGTGACTCTTGGCAGCTGCACTAACTTGTGGCTGAAACGCAGAACTGTTGAGAAGGGACACCTGCTTCTGTGGGGCTTTGCCTCTTGGAGTTACAGTCTCTGCACTTGGCCCTGAATTAAGGTGATGCTGTGGTCCACATAAAGAACTCTTTACCTCATCAGAGGTCTCTGCAAAGTACAAGTGGTCTTTTCCCCTGTTAGGAAGAAAGAATGCCGGCAGCTTACACCTGTCCTGGGAATACTCCACCTTGTCAGAACTCAGAGCATCAGTGAGGGCACTGTAGCTGGGGCCATGGAACAGGCGGCCTTTTTTTTTTTTTTTTAAAACAATGTGAGTCTGTGTATCTGCTTTTAAGCTCCTCAATTAAAGAAATAATAGATTTTTACCACAGTTGTGCGATGTCCCTTAAGTGACACAAAACAGAGACCAGCACCCAGGGGGAAAGGAATGTGTGTGTGCCAACACAGAGTATGATATAATGTGGATGCTTCAAAAGGAATTACTAAGACAAAAATCTGTTTCTCATACTCCATTCTGTCCTACAAAATAATATCCTTCCCCCTTTCCTCTCACAGACAAGTATTAGAGTATCTGTAAACTTTTTAGTCGTATGTGTACATTGGTTTCTCTACTAGACGTGAGCAGTCCTTAACGACAGGACATGTAGGGGTTTTGTGACTGCTGAAACTGGTTCTGGTCTGAGGCACACTAACATGTATTCTACCTCTCAGCTACACCTTCAGCCCCAGAAGCTGTGTCTTGTTCGTTTCTGTGCCAGCACCAGGATGACAGCGGGTATTTACAAGCTCTCTGCTCTTAAGAGTGACTGTGTTTCAGTTTTTCAGTCTCCCAGAAATGACACAGAAATCATGAGAACAGTGAGAGTTATCAGACGCACAGACTTGGAGATGTGATTTTTACCTTGGTGTGGTTGACCTACTGCTGCTGCCTGCGAATTCCTTTCCATCAGTTTTGATGGTAGGTGCCCCACAAGACCCTGACAGAATCATACACTGGGTGTTGCTGGATTCAGTATTCCCTCTGAGTTCTCGCTCAGATAAAAGCACATTTTCTGTCACTTCAGTAGCAGGAAGAGGCTTGTAACTGTTGTAAGTTTCTGACAGAGGCTCCAGGGCAAGTGAGACCTGAAAGAACATAAAACAGAACAAAATTTCTTCAGCCTCCAGTCACTAACTGTAAGAGTACCCTGCTGACAAAAGATAATGTTCACCCGTTCCTCACAAGATTAGGTCTAGCTTTCTGCCTACCTTAAAAA
This sequence comes from Pachyuromys duprasi, assembly GCA_028658305.1. Taxonomy (NCBI): domain Eukaryota; kingdom Metazoa; phylum Chordata; class Mammalia; order Rodentia; family Muridae; genus Pachyuromys; species Pachyuromys duprasi. The sequence goes on along the minus strand of CM053758.1, from coordinate 73,659,468 downwards.
TCTCTTACTATACCCCCAGGATTCCTCCACCCCGGGACAGATGAATCACCTAGGGTTTCCTCTAAGTGCCCTATAGTCACTGTTTTGTGCCTTTGTTTACTCCATCCTTTTTTCTCTATGTCTAGATAAAGATGTAAGGGTCATTGCCTTCTTCATGTTTCTCCTTCCTCTGTATCTACCCACCCATATAGCCACTATTCACTGACTATTTTCCCACATGCCAAGAAAGTGCCCTGTTTCTCATTCAGACACACTCCGGTGATGAACAATTCTCTCAGGAGTTTATATTAATCTTAACTATGGGTGGGGGAGGCCAAAGGCCAGATATGGTGGTGCACACCTAGTAATGCCAGCACTAAGGGTGCAGAGGCAGGAGAATTATGATTTCTATGCCAGTCTAGGTTACCTAGTGAGACCCTATATGTAACAAAAATAAAAAACAAAAACCAAGGTTTAGAGATTGTATTTGCATCTTTTGCTTATCACCCTAACAGATAATGAATCCCTTGAAGGCACGAACAACAGTCTTTAGTTCTCCATGGACTAATTAGCACAGTACCATCTGGTCTGCACTGATGCCTAATATGTCTCAGGTTCTGATAAAGGAATGACATGGCTTCTGCTCGAATTATTACTGCTTACTGCTTGGCACAAAAAAGTGTCTACTGTAATGCTGGACATAAAGATGAAAACCACTAAGAGGAGAAGCTAAGTTTTTGCTGGTTGAGAGAAGGTCTTGCTTGTAGTCCAGTTTTGTGGGGGCAAGGCCAGAAGATCCTTAGTCTAAGACTTGGGGGCCTAGGCAACGCACCAAGACCAGGCCGCAAAAGACAAAGCTCCCTTATAATGTCATTTTTGTGAGTACAAGTACACTACTAAAAACATTCTTCAGTACCAGTGAGATGGTCCGGTAGATAAAGGCACTTGCTGAGCAATCCTGGAGACCAGAGTTCAATCCTTGGAACCCATTAGAGGTAGGAAGAGAGAACTGACTCAACAGCTCTCAACAGTTTTCTTCTGATCTACACATACACTTTGTGGTACACACACACACACACACACACACACACACGGACACGCGCATGCACAAAAAACATGCACATAGACTCTTTTTTCCCAATCTCTTTCTAGACTCTTTTTTCCCAATCTCTTTCTCTTAAAAATTAAAAAAAAGTTCTCCAGTCCTCTGAAAAGCCCAACTGAGAAAAACCTAATTGGGGAGTGAAACAAAATTAAAGAGTATACTTCAGGGAAAAAAGTAACAGTATTGAAAAGTTTAGGGTTACTGACAGAAAGAAGAGAATGTTTAAGCCGCCACCGACAATCAAATGATGATGAACACACCAAAACAAAAGAGGAAAAAGTTAGCTTTTCAGGTATCTTTGAAAAGGTCAATAAATATTTTATGTTGAGAAACTGCCAATCCACAAACTCAGAAAACCAAACCTAGACCTCATTGAGAATTCTCCCCATGATCCAAGAAATGTAAAACCTTCAAACCTATTCATCATCAAGACTTTCCTACAAAGATGACCACCAGGAACTTAGTGAGGCGACCACTGGAGCGGCATCACCTCAGCCCTGGCTGCCCAAATGACAGTGCCAGCCTGTTCCCATACGTGGGTCGCTTGGCAAAGATTGCCACTGCATCTTCAAAGCACAGAAGGCTCTGGGAATAAAAGTGCCCTGCCCTTTCCTTGGACTTGCTTGGCTGGCCACCGAGGTTTGCTTTTCTCTAACCAGTAACAACCAACTCCTAAGCCGACTGTGACCTTGGATGGTGGAGAAAGACTCAGAGAAGGACCTTGCACTTTCCTCAGGCATCTTACAAGAAAATGCAGGGCTGGCCTAAGTCATTTGTTAACATTTGTTGATGCCAGCTCTATGCTAACTGCCTGGGGCAGAGAGATGACTAAAACACTCCACCCCAGAAGATCATGACCCTCACAGGGAAATTTAAATAATCTAAAAATCAAATGTAACTGCTCAGGTAAGACTGTACGAGGTGATGCTGGAACACTAGGGAGAGAGCGGAGCTTAGGGGAGAGTAAGGAAGGAATGCTGGGATGGCTTCTGGGAGCAGAGCACAAAAGACTCAGCCATGAGCAAGCCAGATGAAGCTGGGGGCGGGGGGGCTGAGGTAAGAAACATTGCAGACTAAGGGAAAACATCTAACTTTGGATGCATAAAACAGATTAACTAACCTGTTACCCCAGGCTGGATTCCTAAGCCCTCTGCTCCGCACAGTGTTCCTAATACACGCACATTCCTCTTTATTCTCACTCCAGCCCATCTCACCCTGCCCCTCCCCAGCTATGTTCACACTGTTCATTTCTCCGCCAGTGTCATTAGTGAGTCAGCATCTGTCTTTGTCTGCTTGCCTGTCTCTCATGCTGGGAGCTGAATCTGGGTCTCATGCAATCGAAGCACGTTATATTCCCAGCCAGATTTTCTATGTTACAAGAATTAGTTTACTTCTAAAAATATTTAGTTTTATTTTATGTGCATTGGTGTTTTGCCTGCATGTATGTCTATGTGAGTTCCCCAGGAACTGGTGTTACATACAGTTGTGAGCTGCCATGTGGGTTTGGGAATTGAATGTGGGTCCTCTAGTCACAACTATTTGACTTTTTAAACCGGATATTTCTCCCTTAAAATGTCTTTTATGTCCCCAAAGTTTTTTCCAATGGAAACAATTTTCACCTGTCAGGATAAGGGAACTAACAGTGTTTTTTGTTGTTCAATCTCCAGATCACATTCCACCATCTAAATATATCACCCTCTTCTGAAGCCCACACCACCCACACACACTACAAATATACTGTATGTCTCCCATGCATAACAGAGCAATATTAAGGATGACTCAGGGTCTCTTTGGTACTAAGATGCCTACAGTTTTCTCCTTATATCTGTGGCATTTAATGTCCAATTTTTAGAATTATGCTGGGCAATACAGTATTTAAAAAGTGATTAAGCAGCTGGGCATGGTGAAGCACCCCTGTAATCCCAGCAGAGGCAGAGGCAGAAGCAGGCAGATCTCTGTGAGTTTGAGGCTAACCTGGTCTACAAAGCATGTACAGGATAGCCAAGGCTACACACAGAAATCCTGTATCGAAAAACAGGGGAGAGGGATTAAGCAGTGCCTTAAAAATTACATTTCTTATTCAAATTTGTATCTCTGGCTTCTCTTGAAAAATTAGAAGATCCAGCAATGCTGAGTCCTCATTCTTATGCGGCAAAAATGACCTAGAATAGATCAGTGACATGGTCAGGATATGTATCCAGCTGCAAAGTTCCTAGGATATCCTAAAGTGAGGTAAAGTGATAACTACTTTCTGTTGCTACATCTGGGCTTGCTATTGTTGTTGTTATTAATTTCCTGTAAACAACACTTTTATAGCTGTATTCTTTTGACTTTTCATATATGTATACATACATGTAACCGCCACAATCAAGTCCATCACCCCAAGTAACTCATGCTATCCTTTCATAGTTATGCCCCCTTACTGTGAACCTCTACCATGCACTCATGGCGGTTTCCTACAAATGCCACTGTCTAGTGTATGAACTTTGGAGAGTCCCATAGCAAAGATCTTATGCTGGGTGCGGCTAACGTCTTACTGCGCTGGCGGCTGGGTAAATACTGCAGCGGCTCTGCACTCCCGGGGTAAGCTCCTGGGGATAGGGCTGCTCTTCCTGTACAGTGCTATTTTCTTGGGGATTTTGAGGTTGAGGTTTGTGAGAACACTGTTCTGTAGTTTTCTTCTCTTTTCCTTTTCTGATTTTGGCATCAGAGTGTTACATATCTCGGAACAGTGTTTTTCCTTTTTGACTTTTCTGGAAGAGACAGTAAGATTGATGGTATTTTTTTCTTCCCTTCCCTGACTGGAAGAATTTGCTAAGAAGGTGATCTAGGCCTAGAGATTTCTTTTTTTGGCAGGTCTGAAACTACAAATTCAATTTTTACAAATATTCCCAGATCTACTCAGGCTATCGCTTCTTCAGAAAGTTCTTGTAGGTTAGTTTGGGAAGAGCTGGGTCACTTCAATAAGTTGTCAAACTTCATCATGTAGGATTGTTTGTGGCATTCCTTTAATGTCCGTGACTTCTGTAATCTGCTGTCTTTCTTACAGCAAAGAGAAAAGTGATGGTTTTCATAATAACATTAAAAAAATATCTGTGTGCCTTATGTGCTTGTGTGTGTGAGTGCAGGCATGGGTATGCCACGGTGCTGTGCTGAAGCCACAGGCTTTGGTGCCTTCTACCTTGTTTAAGACAGAGTCTCTTGCTCACCAGTGCAAAGAGAGGCTAGCTGGCCCATGAGTTTTAGGGATTCCCGTTTCTGCCCCCCATCCTGTAGGAACACTGCACAGACACTCACCACCAAGCCCAGCTTTACATGGTTTTTTGGATCTGAACTCTGTTCTCACACTTGCATAGCATGCACTCTACCTAATAAGCCATCCCCATGGTCTTCATAACATTTGAATTAAAACATATTATATACTTTATGACTATGTCCTCCCTATGGTCTCCTACTTCCCTTCTTCCTCCCACTAGACCCCTTCTTCTTCTAAAACAGCCCTGATTCTATTTTATGCCATATATGAGCGCATATGTAAAGAAAATAGAGTGTTTCTGTGTCCATGAAGTGAGAAAAAGGTTTAGGAAATTTAAAATAAATGGGCACAGGCATGTTTCATTATGGAAGAGAATATATTTCTAATGGGTAATAAATGAACAAAACTGTGATTATAAAATATCCATTATGCCAATACAGTCATGAAATAGACTTGTTGGTGTAATGTTCTTGTGGAATGTATACAATTTACCCTTGTTCATTCAAATGCTGATTTCTCTACTTCACTACCTGTTTTCAATCCAGACATGTTTATTCTAAGCATCTCCTGTGTCAAGTTTGTGTAAATATGCCACCATTTGTTCTCTGTATTGTCAATAAAACAACCAGCCAATGCTGAGCAATGGAGAGAATAGAGTGGGACACCATGGTCCAGAGTGGAGGAGAAGGAAGCGATTCGGGGAGGAGTTGGAGAGGAGAGATTGGCTGGAGAGGACTTGGAACCACTAGGAGAGATGAACTGGACCTAAGATATGATTAAAAGCAAGTATAATGTGGGAAATCTGAATGGGAGGAAACTATGCGGGTTTTGAGTTTTAGGATGGAGTAACTATTGCCCAGCATTGTGCTCTAGGTTAATTAAATAAATCCTAGATCTGTATGGAGGTCTGGGTGTACAGCTGGTTTAGGAATAACAGCTGCCTAACTAAAAGATAAATCAATAGTAAATATTAATAACCCACAACAAATGGCATATCAATGTGTGGCAGAGTTTACATTAATCTAGCAAGAACTTATGTAGAAAGTAAAACTATAGTGCAGTTGTTTTATTCTGTTCCTTAAAAACAAAGCAAAGGCAGTTCCAAAACTAGAAGCTCAAAGATTCTTGATTAGACAGACTCCCTGCAGAGGAGCAAGGCCTCCAGAAAGCTGCAAAAAAACCAAAAACTGATACATACAAACTCCAGAGAGGCAGTTTCTTTAGGTAGGAAAAAAAAATGGCTCTTTAAAAAGGAAGCTTCTCAAAGTCAGACTTTGCTAGCCAAGGAAGAAAGCTAAATGCCTTTGAGAAGGGGTTCTTGCTGGTCTGAGGAGCAAACATTTGTGGACCCAATAACTTCACAGAGTGAGGAAGGGGTCAGGATCCAGGGAGGGAGGCAGAAAAAAAAAATACCTCTCCCTGAAAACAGGAGCCAGAGACAGACTGAGAAGCCTCAAACATCTCAACTGCTAAGGCCTAAAAGGGAAGCTGGGTCTAAGAAAGTAAAGTCCTTAGGGAAAGGTTTTGAGATTAAAAAAAGATAATTTTCTATGTTGAAAATGGAGGAAGACACAATGACACAGTGCTTCTGGATACCATTTGCATTTGTTTCTCTTTGCATAAAAATAATGTTTCCACTGATGATATCAGTTTTGTATATCCTCTTTGGGAAAGATCAGGATAAGACAGACTTGAAGAAAAAGAGACTGATAAAATAGATGCTAAATTAAAGGCCATAGAACAGAGGTTGGGGGAGTCTCTGAATCAAAATAGAGAGCCTGCAGAGCAGTCCAACCAAGGACTTAAAATAACACCAAAAGAGGTGGTTCCAGATGAGAAAAGTCCATGGAGGCTTGAAGATATTGCAAAATGGCAGCCCACTGAGATGCTGGAGAGAAAGTCTTCGGCTATAGGCCAACTTGGTCAGACTGGAGATTGTGCATGTGTTGTTAAGGTTCAATTACTAGATGAAGGTCTATATGCTAAAGTAGAAATGCAGATCCTGTTTAGTGTTGTCTTGGAACAAGGTCATACAGTGGCTGGTGTGCTCCATTTTATAGAGTTTGGAGAACTGAAATACATGCACCATGCCATAGATTCATATCCAGAATTCCAGTGGGCTTTTGCCTTAAATTCTGGAGAGCATGATCCTAAGGTTATATATTTGTTAGAGATGGTGAATGTTTTGGAGATGCCCTTACGAATTGGGGTTGATGCTGTTTCAGCATGTATATCTATTAGAATTCAACACTATTTTAGACATGACATGAAACCTGTTGTAGATATAACATAATCCTACAGGTCAAACAATTATAAAAGTATTTAACAATAATTTAAAAAGATGGTCATAAAACAGAAGGGACATCCCCAAAATAGATTAAATAATGATTTATCAATTTTAAAATGTTTAAATGAGATAAGTAGCACACCTGCTAAGACACAGTGGAATTTAGAAAGAACTGCTGAATTAGAGCAGCATATAAAGGTCCTAATTCCAAAATGGAGAACAGGGAATATGCTACGTGGAATTTAGAAAGAACTGCTGAATTAGAGCAGCATATAAAGGTCCTAATTCCAAAATGGAAAACAGGGAATATGTTACCCTGGGGAAGCGGTTTCGTATATCTTCATACAGATGAAAAGACATTATGGATTCCATCAAAAACTAATACAAATCAGAAATGCCAATGGAAGACCACACATAAGAGAAATCAAGAAGAACAGGTAACATAAATTGCTGATTCATTCACTTGGGAACAACTCTGAAACTGAATGAGACATAAAAAAAAAGAAAAATGTCTCCAGTCAAAACTTCAGCAATACATTGCCAGTAAATCCTTGGCTGCAATAGCCTCAAAATCTATTATGCAATTTTTTTTTAAATTGGCATAGATAAAATTGGTTTACAGTTTAGTTTCATCCTGCACATCTCATACATTTATAATTTTAGGACTATATAATGCTTATGAGAAATTATATGTTTGCAAAACAAAAGGACTAGACACTGGAGATGCTGGATCAAACCTAACAGAATTCATCCTTCCAGTATGCTGGGACATTGACACATCTGTTCTAGCATCTTGCATGTTCCAGCATTCTGCTTGTTCCTGCCTCAACTGCTTCAACTGCTGTTTCTCATTTAAGCCTGCTTGTAAGAAAGCTTTGAAGAAAGTCATTAATCTCAATTGGTCCAGCATTTTAGACTGCTCCTAACAGGACTTCTATTAAGCCTGAAATTTCTCAACATTCAAAGACTGGACCATAAATGTTAATACTTGCTTAATTAACCATTTTCTCCAGTTTCCTTTGGGGACCCCCAAAAGGATTTCTGCATGTCCAAAAAATCAGCTAAAAAAGAAATTCATGAGAATGACATCCAATTTCCTTTAAAGGGGGTTGGGTAGGTTTTTGGTTGTTTTCTGGGACTATGAATGTTTATTGTCATTGGGAGATGGTTATAAGTTGTTAATGACCTTATTCAGAGAGAAAATAAGGTAGGATATTAGCTAATGCAAATTAATTGTTAGTTAATTAACTCATAGTCCTATCAGACACTAGTCTATCACAGGTTTATATATCCTAGGTTTAACAGATAGATATGGTTATATAAGGATAGGTAAGTCTTCAAAAACCTCAGAGACCAACAGAATATGGCATTCAAAAATGTCTTTATTATTTTAAAGATTCTTTGACAATGAGACAGATCATCTCCTGGCAGCATCTCCTTTACCTCAAAGAAAATAAAGAGCATCACAGAACCTCCGTATGGAGATGGCCTCAAATGTGGCGAACAGGCCACCTGGGCAAAAAGAAAATGCCCTCGTTTCATGACAGACAGAATTTTGCCAAAAATGACAAGTCGACTGCCAAATTCTGCCAAGACAGGATAAGCAAGTCATAACTAAACAGTTCCTGCTTCACATATATGTCTGTCAAATATTCTGAACCAGAAGGCTGAAGATGATGCTCCAATGTTATAGAGAGTTATGGGTGACTGTTGAGGCAGTAAACTGTCTCTGTCAATTTTTTGGAAGCTGCTAACATGCACTTCCTATTTATTCCAGTAACTAATTTTATTCCTTTTCAAGTCTCTGGTGGGGTTGAAGACCAAATAGTTATAGTTCCACAAGTAAGCTTAAGTTGTTTAGAATTTAAGAAAATGTTTCACATAGGTAATACTAATAAGGATAAAACTTAATTTAGGTATAGAACTCTAAACTTGTCAAGATAGGATAATCAGATACTTTCTCTAAGTTGCCAAATGCACATGGACTGGAAATTGCACATTAAATTTTACCTAATAGTTATCATAACATTTATAATTATTATTGTATTGAAAGAAAAGGAGCCTTTTATTGAACTTAAAGGGGGAAGCGCTGGTATAATGTTCTTTTGGAATGTATACAATTTACCCTTGTTCATTCAAATGCTCATTTCTCTACCCCACCATCTGTTTTCAATCCAGACATTGCATTGTGATGCTTATTGTAAACATCACCTGTCTCAAGTTTGTGTAAACACCATTTGTTCTCTGTGTTGTCAATAAAACGACAGGGTGCGGTCCAGAGGGGAGGAGAAGGAAGTGAGGGGGGAGGAGAGATCAGCTGGAGAGGACCTGGAACCACTAGGAGAGATGAATTGGACCTAAGATATGACTAAAACCAAGTATAATGTGGGAAATCTGAATGGGAGGAAACTATGCGGGCTTGGAGGTTTAGAATGGAGTAACTATTGCCCAGCATTGTGCTCTAGATTAATTAAATAAATCCTAGTCTCTGTGTGGTGATTTGGGTATACATCTGGTTTAGGAATAACCGCTGTTTAACTAAAAGAAATATCAATATTAAACTTTAATAATCCACAACATAGACTATAACCATTCTGAAGAAAAGATGTATGGTAAAAATGGAATTAACAGAGGAATACTGAAATTTAAGAAGATTTTAAAAAACTGAAAGTAAAGACAGGTCTATGACATGAAGCCACATAGACAAGCTAGAAAGAACCAAAGCCTATTAAGGATAGTAAGTCTTTTATTTATTTTATTTTGTTGTTGTTGCTCAGCTTTTTAAGACAGGGTTTCTCAGTGTATCCCTGGCCATCCTAGAACTCACTCTGTAGGCCAGTGTAGCTGCAAACTCATAGAGATCCACCTGCCTCTGCCTCCAGAGTGCTGGGTTGGTAAATTTTTTTTAAAGGACTCCCACCCAAATGCAGCTGGATTTGTGTGTGGTGAATACTATTTGTAGATGTAGGTCTAATGAAATGCACATTGTGCAGGATAGTACTGGTAATGTTGTATATGCTCACAGTAAAAAATGTATCCCCATCAAATTCTCCTCAGAATCTTACTGGTTCAATTATCTTATTTCCCATCTCCTATTGCTTTTTCTTTTTTTTAACACACCGGGTGCCCTATACTCTTACAAGAGGCTTGACCAACTTATTTTGTAGAGGGCCAGAATAAATATTTTAGGCTTTATTACATATTCTCTTACATTTAAAAATATAAGAAGCCTTTCTAGCTCAAACACTAGGTGGGAACCATGAGGCATTATGTGAGGTGTACTAGTGTTACTGGTATATACAACCATGTCTGGCTTTTTACATGGGTTCTGGGGATCCACACTCAAGTCTTCATGTTTGCACAAGCACGTTACTGCTGTATATTTGCTATTACATCATACTACCCCCTTTCTTCACAGTCACATATCTGGGAAAAAGGAATTTTTAAAAATACTTCATTTTTTAAAAAGTTATAGATCTTAAAAAAAATATTTGTTTTATTTTAGATTGATTGTGTGTGTGTTCATGTGCATGTGAATGCAGGTGTCTGTGGAGGCCTGAGGTATTACATCCCCTGGAACTGGAGTCACAGGCAGTTGTGAGCTGCTCAACATGGGTGCCGGGAACTGAACTCTGGGCCTTTGAAAGAGCATCACGTCCTTTTAATCAGTAAGCCACACTTCCAGCCCTGGAAAAAGGGGAATTTTAATTGTTGCTTTCACTCACTGTAATTGCTCCTCATTTCCAAGTTCCTTATCTTTCAGAATCTGACTTCTGTCTCAATCTCTATTTAAAAAAAAATACTCAACAATCCAATGACCGTTAAATTTAAAAATACAAATCTTATTACATAAACTACATTTAAATATGATAAAAAAATAGAACAGCTACTTTGGAAAACTCTGGTAGTTCCGCAGAAAGTTAAACAGAGTGCCATATCACCCACCAATTCTACTCCTACGTATGTGTCCAAGGGAACTGAAAGCACATGTTCACAAAAGAACTTAAACAGAGATGCTCACAAAAGCTAAAGAGCCCCAAATGCTGGTTAAATGAAAAACAGACAAACAAAACAAGGTCTATCAACACAACTGAATGTTTCACCCACATGAAGGAATATATACTAAACTTTTAAAACTTTACACTAAGTGAAAGAAGCCAATTTCAAAAGAGTACGCAATATTCTATATATTTGAAATATCAGGAACAAGCTAATATAAGACAGAATGTAGATTGATATACTAGGGGCTGGGGATAGGAATCATGGAAGAGTATATGATAATGGGTATAGTATTGGTTTTTGGAATGAAAAAAATGTCCTAGAATCAGAAAGTAGTAAAGCCTGTATAATCTGATGAACATACAGAAAGCAAACAAACAAAACCCTGAAGTGTACACTTTAAAAGGATGAATTTCATATTTTCAAATTTTATCTTGATCATGAAAAACAATAACAGCACAAAAGACCACAGGAAATCCTATACGCCTACGCTGTTATCATTTGTTCCTCCTCACCCCAAGGCATCAATCTTAGGCACACATGGAGCATCATCTTATTTCCTCTTGTCATCACCAGACTACAATTACAATTCTGTTGAACAAACTGTTCTCATTTTTCTAATACGAAAAGGTACTGCCATAATTAATCCCAGGTATGCAGAACTTTCTCTTCTTTTTGTGGTACTTCTGTAAGATGGAGGTAAATGAAGCTGACTGCTTTTATGGCTCTTGACACATACAGTTTACCATCATGCATTCCTGAGGCAAAATCCAACACTGAGAAACACACAGGCATACAAGACTCACGTCATCGTACAGTCACCAGTGGAAGGTACTGCTCCTTCCTCAATACAGTGTCACAATTCGGTGGGAAAGCCCCAGCTCTTCCACTCAGCTGCCAGTGTTTCAGAGTTGCTCTTCTTCTGCACCGACACAGTTACACGGCACTTCTGTTGTGCACTCTTGTATCTGGCAATGTTAATTAAGTTTTTCCCTACTTTTTTTTGGTTTCTTTTCCTAATTTTTTCATTTCCTGCATTGACTTTAGGACAAATTTGGCAAGGTGTAAAACCAATTGAACGTTTTAAATATTCATTTGCATTTTTTTCACGTTGACTTTATTCCCATGACATAAGTTTTAGTTTTTTTGGTTTCTTCTGGAACATCTTTTTTTCTCTGGCTTTGGAACAAAGCGTTTTCAGCAAGGATAATCTCACTATGGCAGGGAGCTCATGTATGGGTTAATGAGCATCCTAGGAACTCTGTAAGTTCAATGGAGCATCTTAGGAGCTTTGTTCACTTGGATGTACAATGACTAGAGAATCCACATCTAAACTCTTTAAGTTCAGCACCACTGCCTTCACTCTTAAGCATGTGTAGGAAAAATTCAGCACTCTTTCTGGGCCACTGTTTGGCCTAGACACACCTACAGACTCCAATTTGTGCTGTTGGAGCAGCATTACATGCCCCCCCCCCTTTTTAAAACACATGGCTTCTTTGTGACATGTTTCAGACACTGGGTGGCTTTTTGGACATGAAAACTTTTGATGGCCTGGGCAGTTTCCCTGGTGTTCTTAGAGTGAACAGGAAGATCTGAATTTCTTGATTTGCATGATTTTGTAGGGTTTTTCTGGGTCAAGAGAGTAGCGAACCATCTTCACAGGTCGCTGACAAGAAGAAGTGTGAGGGCTCTTGGGAGAATTTACTCTGAAGCTCTCCCAAAGAGTCACTTCAGAAAGGAATCCTTATCTATTCTTCCTAGCATCCCCTACATCTCTACAGCATGGTATGTCTCATACTGTATTCAAGAAAAACACACCAGAAAGCTGTTCCTTATCTCTGTAATAGTGGCACATTAAAGTGTATCAAAATACAAGCTGGATCATGAGTGACAATATCAAAGACAGCACTCACATGGTCAAACACTTCTTGGCACTGTATTAGGAACCGAGAGAAATCGAAGAAAACATAGTCTCATTCTTTAGGGAGTCTAGCCTCTAAATGTGGAGCCCACCAATAAACAATTCTGGATACTGCACTAGAACAATGATGACACAATTACTGCTCCAACAAATTCAACACATTTCAGAGAGGAGCAGACAGCGAGAAAGCCTCCCGGATGTTCAATGCAGAGAACAGGGAAACAATGGTAGGTAGAGAATGAGTAAGGCACAAGGTAGAACTTACACGAGACATGGGAATCAGGGACCTATGCATATTCGAAGACTCAGCTTCTGCCCCCAGACTGTGTTCTCTGTAGCTGTCACTGTTTAGTAACACATGAACTATTCCCCACAAGCTCCTGTATTTGAATACTTGTTCCCCAGCTGGTGGAGCTATTTTGGAAAGTTGTGGAACCTTTAGGGGGTGGGACCTAGCTCAAAGAAGCAAAAAATAAGAACATTTTTACCTGAAGTTCTCCAAGTTTCCTAGATGCTGGTGAAACAATGGTAAAAAATCCATTGATTTGATGGGTTGGAGACAGCTGGGCAAGTCCATTGATCTGAACTCTGCCAACTGGAAGATGATCAAGTTTGGTGATTACTTCCAACACCAGCACAGCCATATCTAATGGAAAAAATTACAACATATTACATATTCAGATAGTTTCCACTATTTTGTTTTTTGGAAGTAGGCCAAAGGGTATACAATGAAAAACTTTAAATTAGTCGTAAATCAGGCACTTACCATGCTATATATGGAAGGAGAAATGAGCCCAACACCAAAAGAACAAGAGTTTTAGAGAAGAATGAAAAGTACTGTATATTAAAGGGGGGTTACATTGATTATTTAGCATGCTAATTACATTGTAAGAAAAACAACTTTCATGGGCTATAAAGGATGGTTTTGTGAGTAAATTGCTTGTCCTGAAAGCTCAAGCATCTGAGTCCAATCCCCAGAATCCATGTAAAAAGTCAAGCACAGTGGTGTCCACTTGCAATCCCAGCACTGAGAAAGTGGAGACAGGTACATACTTGGAGTTTACAGGCCAGTCAACCTGGCAAGTGTCACAACAGTGAAACACACTCACACACACACACACACACGATACCTTTTTTCATTTTTTTTACCAATATCATTTATTTATTATTATTTATACAGCATTCTGCCTGCACACCAGAAGAGGGCACCAGATCTCACTACAGATGGTTGTGAGCCACCATGTGGTTGCTGGGAATTGAACTCAGAACCTTTGGAAGAACCACCAGTGTTCTTAACCTCGGAGCCATCTCTCCAGCCCCAAAAGATACCTTTAAGAGTACTAGTAAATGCATTCAGCCAGGGGTGGTGGCATATGCCTTTAATCCTAGCACTGGTCTACACAGTAAATCCCAGGCCAGTCAAAGCCACACAGTGAGACCCTGCCTCATTAAAAGTAAATAATAAATAAAAATAAAAAGTACTAGTAAATGTGTTTCCCAAGATCTCAAGCATTAATTCGAACACCGCAATATGAACACAACCAGCTTAGTTACTCCATCGCATCCCTTCAGCTCCGACTCGGAGAAATGGCCGCTCCTGCATGATCCCAGGGGTTGTCTCGACCTCCCACGAGCTAACGGCTTGTTCCTAAGTAATAGCTGGAGTACTGAGGAACTGAAAACACTAGAAATCACAACAAACAGAAACAGAACCCTAACAACATTCTACAATTCAGTCCTCATCCCGTTATGATCTTAATTCATAGAAAAAGAATAAAATGTACAAAAATGGAACCTAAAAATCATGACAAAACAGTACAAATTCTGAATATTTTCTTACCAAATTGAGAAATGGTTTATTATTACTATTTGTCCAATATTCAGTTGAAAAATATGTAGGACTTATAATGAGAAGATCCATGTGGGCTTTTCTTGGCTCTAATATTCATAAGCTGATTTGGTGGAACTCACAACCATCTATAAAATAGGCATCTTAACATCTGTGTGGGGGAACTAAGCGAGGACACTGCATATGGATTACTCAGGACAGTGTCTTCCCACATCGCAGTCACTGAATGACTACTATATGACTTTAAACAAATTACTTAACACACCACAGTCCTTTTCTGGTAGTTATCTCAAAAAATTATATAAACTGACGCAAAAGCATTCTGTAGGCTGCAAATGATATGCATACCTAGATTAAGAGAAATGGAACTACATCTATTGGTTACTTACTAGTAACTAGATTCTTTCATGCCTCATTATTCTCTTTATGATTTATTTTTAAAATTACATTTATTTATTTATTTTTGTGTTGTGTGTTGAGTACATTATAGCACACAAGTAAAGGCCACAGTACAACTTGCAAGACTTAGTTCTCTCCTCCCACCATGTGGAGCCTGGGGATCAAGCTCAGGTCATCAGGCGTGGTGGTAGGTGACTTTACCCACCGAGCCACTTCATTGGCACTTTTTTTTGTTTTTCCAGAGCAGAGGGTCAAACCCAGGAACTTTCGCCAAGTACTCTGCCACTGAGCTAAATCCCCAATGCCTGGCCCTTTCTTCATAGCTCGCTGATACAGGTGTTTCTAATTCTAGGTTGGGGGTTAAAAAAGATCAGAGAGGTCACATAACATTCAGTAACTTTTAAAGTCATCAAAATGGGCTAAGACTCAGTTGTATCTAATTGTAAAATTGGCTATGTCTGTTTGCTGCACACTGCTAAGGAAGAACTCCGTCTTTCACTTTTGCTGTGGCGTCATCCGGCATCATATGTATGTCCACTGTCACTCATTCCAACTGAACCATCTCTGATAAAGTCTTGAAGAGGAAATGGTAACAGCCCACTGAAAATATGTCTCTGAATGTTTATGGCCACTATTTCTGGCAAAAGAGTAAAGGGTAAAAGAAGAAAAGACATAAAATAAACGAGGTATGATTAAGCCTTATGTCCTTAGAAAATTATGTGTATGCGGGTTATTATATGTCTGGGCACTTTTTGTGCCTGGCACTCCCTCAAGGCCACAGGAAGGCCTTGGATCCCCTGGATTGGAGGTACAGCCTGTTGACAGCCACTATATGGGTTCTGGGAACCAAGGCTGACAGCACTTTTAACTTCTGAGCTGTCTTTCCATTTATACGCTCTCTTCCTAAAATCAAGGCTAGCGGTATGATGACTGTGGGTTAATCACTTCATTCTTTAAACTTCAAGCCCACCATTTGGAAAGTGAATCTAATGCCCACAGCAAATGGCCAGGGCCTCACGACATGAGGTCTAGGACTTCCCAGAGGCATCATCTTAATCATTCAACTGTATTTTCACTTTCCTTTGACAAAAAGGCTTTCAAAACACTACATCTACAATGTTTAGCAACTTTTCAGAGACAGGATTAAAGGAGTGAACCATCACCTTACCTACGTCAAGGATCATTTTCATAAGACCACAGACTTGAAAGTATTTCACAAACTATGAAACATGCCATCACTCCCTGTGTTTTTGTGTTATTTGAACGCAATTGTTTGACTGTTCTTTTTACCCTGGACTCTTTATTTCATGAATAATTCCTATAAATTCCTCCTTAATTTACCTTTTGCATTTCAAGCGTGATATGCAAGAAAAGGGTACAGAAAAGAACAGTAAGACAAATGTTCACACATTGGGTAAGAAATAGTCATGCTTGCTCCAAGTTTTCGCTTATAGTATATTGTTATATGAAGGAATTTCAGACCTCTCAGCTCTTCGTTTTCTTTTCTTTTCTTATCTCATTTTCTTATCTCTTGGAGGGCGCACTGCCATAGTGCTCAAGTGGTTCTCAGAGGAGCTCTTCCTCTGCTATGTGGGACCTTCGGCTCCGACTCTAGTGGCAAGTGCCTTTGCCCACTGGCCCACCTTGGCTCTCTATTTTCTAGAAACATATCATGGTTATCTTCACAGCTAGCTCATCTCTTATATCTCCCTGTCTGTATCCTATTCAAATACCATCTTTCCCATGATTTCTTTCCTAACTAGAAATTAAATTTGGGCATTGGCATAGCATATTGTGTTAGACTCCTTCAAATTACTGATGGAAAAATTAAAGTTTAGAAAGATGAAATGGCTTTTTCAATGTAAAATAGCAAGGGTAAAAGCAGAAGTAGGAATATGGTTTCCTAATAGTTTGCAAGATTCCCCTTTATTGACAACCTAGAATAGTCATAATTCCCTAGGTATGGAGTAATAATATATTTACTCACATTCTGTCTGCTATTATTCATTAACAGTTCTTTTTTCAACTAATCTTTACATGACTTCTTGTAAATAGAAGGACAATAACTTAAGACTTTATCCCTCACTGTATATATACGGTCTATATATCCATGTAGACCGTATACCTACAATGTAGCAGGTACTGGACCTATCCCCTTACATTTTTCTAATCAAGTCCTATAATTCCTAATAAGGACAATACTATTCTCCCCATAACAGGAAACAGAGACTCTATGATATTAAAAACCATTCTAGCCTGGCAGTGGTGGCGTGTGCCTTAAATCCCAGCAACTGAGAGGCAGAGGCAGGTAAATCTCTGAGCTGCAAGTCTGCCTGGTCTACAGAGTGAATTCCAGGATAGTCAAGGGTCACATAGAGAAACCCTGTCTTGAAAAACCAAACCAAACAGAAAAAAATAAAGCAAAACAAACAAGAGACACCTCCTAACATCATACAGATCACACAGCAATCCAGGTCTGAATCCAGAGTCCAAACTCAACTGTCCAGACTTCAAATCTGTGTTCTTTTGACTCAATCAGGTTGCTTCTTCATGAAAATACCCAGATCAAAAGGTAGCTATTTGATCTCACTTCACAGATGAGGAAATAGGTCAAAAAATGTAAAGTTACTTTCCCCAAATCCTTCAGTTCCTAGCACCAACTGAAATGCTCAGATTATCATCTGAACAACTATCTCACTGATGTACAAATCAATGTGTGACTTCTGATTCCTGTGTTGAAAGACACCTTTTTTCTTACTGAAGACAACAAAACCAAAACACACCTGTTAGGTATGAGGTGAACTGCTTTGGACCACACCGGATAGCATAACGAGTAGTTGTTCTCACAGCTTTTGGTTCGGTCTGCAGTGCATCCCTGGGACAAAAGAGGGTTCCAGCTGATGTTTCTCCCCACCATCTCACTCGGACAAGTACCGAAGCAGGAGGCTTTGCAATCTTCCATACAACTTTATTAATAGTAAGTTTGAGAAAGCAGCGTAACTGCCCTTCAACCAGAGGTGGCAAGCTTGTAGATGGCGAAATGTCACTCAAACCTACAGATGAATACAACAAAACTGAGTTAAAATCTAGACTAATTATGGAAAACAGAATTACCTTTTATCTATCTATCTATCTATCCATCCATCCATCCATCTATTTATTTTAATGACAATCTTACTAAGTAGTCCTGGCTTGTTTGGAACTCACTTATGTAGAAGAGGCTGGCCTCAAACTCAGAGATTCATCTGCCTCTGCCTCCTGAGAGCTGGGATGAAGGTTATGTACCACCCCACCCTAATATGCTCTTTGAATGAAAAATAAACAAAACTACTTAGTGTCTAACAGAGAAGGCTTTTCCTAACTGTTCTAATACTGAGAAATAACTAGGAAAACAGGCTGTAGAATGACCTACCTGGTCACTTATAAGCTGGATAACTAAGAACATTTAGGTTGCATTCAGGTCATTCTAAGTAAAGAACTGTTTGTTTAAGGCATGAGAATCCAAACTTTTCTCTAATTAAAAGATACTATTTGAAAAACACAAATGTAATTATTTAAGTGGGTAGATTTTTGAACTCAGTAGTTGGAAGTTTTATTAAATACTATTACAAATCCACAGTTAAGATACATTAATTTTATCTTGCACTTAAAACTGCCATTAAACATGAAACAGTAGCTCCCTTTACACACAATTTAGTGTGTATCAGCACAACTTTATATTTCAGCAAAGGCCATTTTAAGTTGTCTTTGCTGCCAAGATCATGCTAACATCTTTAGATTGGCTGCTATCATTCAGTTCTGGGTTCATAATATTTATTAACTTTGAATCTGACTAGACTTCGAAAGATAATGAATCAAAATGTAAATGAAACAATCAATTACAACCTTGGTTTTCAATCAGTACTTTTTCTGAAAGATTTAGAAGAGACTTAAAAAAAAATATTTGAGAGGCTTAGGCAGGAGTTCAAATTCAAGGAGCCAATGGGGGAGATCTTGTCTCAACAAACAAACTTTTTTTTTTCTCTGACTTTTTCCTTGGGAAATGATCGTATTTCATAAGAAGAAAATATACTGAAATTTGTCCGATCAAGAATCAATATAAATAGTTATTCCAACTAAAACAAACAATTTGTGCTCTGTAGAGTGGAGAAAAGCTCCACCCTAAAGCTCAGGGCTAACTCGTTGAACCATAAAAGTCCGTGTGTATGTGAGTGCACCTGTGTACGTACTTGCAGGAGCAAGGGTACCTTATACTCCCCCTACACTTATATTTGACTTTCTTATCAACCAGTGCCTGAATGGTTCGACACAGGGAAAACTAGCACAGAACATCTTTCTTCTCAGAGCCTCCATCATTCTTAGCAGAAAAGGCATTATCTCAAAATCGCCTTATTGATCTTTAGATAGATGGATTAGATTCTTTCCCAGACTGGTGTGCCGGTTCTGCCCTAGCCCAACGGTCTAACGTACCATCACTGTTCTCAACAGCACTATCATCGCTAAAGAGACAACTGTAACTTAAAAAGTCAGAGTCACCCAATGTGACAAGGTGAAGATAGCCACATATTTAATTTTCAGTTTTTATGCTTTGCTGTCACTGAAGCTAACAATCCCTACTCTCTTAGCTTGGGTTACTGATTTCACCAAGTCCTCTACCACACACCCTTTCATCATCTCAGGTTCTTAGTTCTCCTCTCCGTACCTATTAATCCTCACTTTGCCTCATTTATCGACCCACAGGACCTATTTATTTTCCATTCTTAAAAACAAAAATCCTCTTTGAACTTATAGTTCCCTGGTTATTCTCTCTTCCGTCCTGTTTTGTTTTGTTTTGTTTAACCGGAACGGGTGGAGGTCTCTTTAGAATTCCTTCGCCCTTTATGCTTCCCTCAACCTTAGACAGATAAAGTTACCTCTCTTCTTGCGCCCACGGCCGCCCCCAGACACTTGGCCTTTCCGTTGTTTCATGCCGAACCCGGGCCCTTCGTCCCCAACTCAGCGCAGGTGTCTGTTCCTAAGCTGTGCGCTCCCGCCATCCCTTCCCACGGCGCCTGCGTTCCCCGGCAACGGGCGCCGCTGGGAAGCCTGGGACGCAGGAAGAAGCAAATCTTCCCTTAACAGTTCCCGGAAAGCCGTGCCAACAGAAGGCTCCAATATGCTTTCCTGCGAATGGACTACAACACCCAGGATGCTTTGCTTTATTACCTTTGAGGGGTTGGACCCGGGCATCTGCAGGTGCGCAAGCGCAAAGCAATACACCATTTGAGGACTCCATTGTCCAGCATGCATTGCCTACAGGAGGACTCCTTTTTCCGGCGAGGGTTGTCGAGTTCTCTGACAGGAGTGTGAAGGATCCGCAGACTCCGTTACCCAGTTTCCTTTGTGCGAAGGCTGTTGCGCACTTCCGGTGGAAGCGCTAAGGCGAGGGGGCGGGGCTTACTGAGCCAGTGGGCGGTAGGCGGCGCTGCTGGTGGCTGGGTGCTGTCCAAAGGCGACTGGGCGTCGTTAGAGGAGTGAGCTGCGACCGGTTGTACCGCACGTTTCGTAGGACTGAGCTTCAGCCACTGTCGTCGACGTGCGGCCTCCCCTTGATGTCGGCCCTCGAAAAGAGCATGCACCTCGGCCGCCTACCCCCTCGCCCTCCTCTACCCGGCAGCGGAGGCAGTCAGAGCGGAGCAAAGATGCGGATGGGGTACGTGACTTGTACCTCTCTCCCAGGAGGCCAGGCCCAGGCTATTGGAGAATGGTGTCTTGGCTGTTCCGAGTGCCTCGGGAAGCAACGCTGTGAATTGGAGGAAATGCTGGTGTTGGCCTGGAGATGTTTAGACAGGGTGGAAGGTAGATTCGGGGACTAGGTGAGGCGCTAAGGGAATAGAAACTGGAGGACGGATAACGTTGGAGAGGGGGGAATAAGGACAAGGTTGAGAAAGATGAAAGGAAAATTTAAGGGACGACGAGAAGCAACTCTAGAAGCGATGAAACTGGGAGAATGAAACTGAAATGAGAAATCTGCCATAGTTAAGGCGAATAGGGAATGATTGAGAGAAAAGTTGAGGGGAATTGGTGGATCACGTAACTTGGCCAGGAGTAAGAAGGCTTTCACCTGAGGGGTATGGAAAACATCTGAGGCGCAGAGACTAGAGAAAGTTTCCAGAAGTGTAAAAGTCGGGTTCAGAGAATGAGGGATGAGCTAGAAGGCTTGGGGAATGGGCCTAAGGAAAGATATAGAACATAGCTAGGAGATGGTTAAAGGGAGTGAGCCAGGAGGCTAGGGAAATTGGTGAGGTGTGATGAGAAAGACATACCGAGTTTGGAACAGTGACCATTGATCTCCAGAGACTGAGAAATAACTAGGAATAGGATTTGTTAAATGGAAGAACTGGGGAGGTAAAATCTGGGAAACTTAAAGAAAAAGATTTGGGCTTCCCCCCACCCCCACCCCCAAGCAAATGGGACCAGAGGGAAACTATGTACTGGTCTAAGATATAGAATTAGCGAAGCACAGGGAGTAGCCACTTAACAATAAAATGGGGGAAACCAGTTTGCTGGAAAAGCAGTAGGGCTGGCGTGTGTGTCTCATTTTTTTTTTAATGTTTATTCATTTTTGTGGTGTTAAGAATGGAAACCAGCACCAGACATACGCCACATCACTGAGCTACGCTCCCAATTTAACAAATGAGTTAATGAAAGAAACTTTGGAAATTTAAGGTCCTTGACAGGCTTGTGCAAGTTACAGTGTTCTTGCCGGCTAGAGAAAGCATCATAGTCGAACATACTAGAAAGAGTTGCTGGAAAGCAGAGTGAATTGAATAGCCATTGGGCTATTTAGAGGATTACTGATTGTAAAGAGAAAAGAGGTATATTTTGTATTTGGGATTCGAGAGATAAACTGGTAGATTTTCCTGAGGAAAGGACTACCAAAGAGACACATTCAGTTCCAAAGAAGTAGTATGTTCACAAACTGATCAAAAGGTAACAAAGATAGAGCTAATACTGTGAAGGCTGATTATAGGAATGGAGAGAAAGAGAATCCTGCAAATTAAAATGGGAGTGGGCATGGAAGGGTAGTGAAAATGGTTGGAAAAATCAGAATCCAGGAGACCTTGACCTATAGTAAAAAAAATGAAAAAAAAATTGAAGATAGATTGATGGATGCATAATAGCAGGGAAAATGAAAGGCTTGTTATATAAGATAAAATAAAAATTGATTGTGAAAAGACATGAAGATTGAGCTTTTAAAATATAGAGAATTTGGAAGCTGACCTATACCATTGTTTTGTAAAATTAGCCTAAAGTATAAAATGAATGTAATAATCTTGATGTGTTTTTTAATCTGCATTTAAAATTTATTTATTACTATTTATTCACTTTGTATCCAAGCTGTAGCCCCTCCCTGGCCCCCTCCCAATTCCGTTCTTTCTCCCTCTTCTCCTCCTATGCCCTTCCCATAGTCCACTGATAGGCAAGGTTCTCCTCTCCTTGCATCTTGATGTGTTTTTAGTTATTTCGTTTTTTGAGACATGGTCTCCCTGTATAGCTAAGCCTAACCTTGAACTCATGATCATCCTGCCACACCTAGCTTAAGAGTTTTTTTTTCCCTAACTACAATTTGATCTTTCAGTACACTGTTACTCATCTGTACAAATATATTTCAATGCTAGTTTTTAAAAATAATTCTACATGCTTCTGATAAGTTTAAATAGACCTCAACTCCTCGCTTTATCAAAGAAGTTTTCTGAAAGTGAATTGGGGACAATGCCAAGAGAAAATCTGTTCATTAAAAGATTGTATAGTTGCTAGTACTTTATCCTTTTCAAATAGATGCTTTGGTTTTGTTGCTTTAGCCCATTGCTTATTCTGGAAAAGAGAATTCCTTAGAAAGATGCTGTTTCTTTCTTTTTGTTGTATGATACAGCATCTTGCTTGTAGCCTGCGTTGGCCTGGGATTGGTCCTCCTGCCTCAACTATCTGTGTACTAAGAGTACTTGTTTATGCCACCAAACCCTGCAGAAAAATGCTTCTCTGTCAGTGTTATGAAGAGAAGATGTTGATGTATTGTATGTGATCCTCAAGTGTAGTATTTTCCTTTCTGCTTTCTTATTTCTACATAAGCTTTCTAAGGAGTCTCATGCTAATAGTAAAAGAGATTCTTCCTTTTAGAATCATAAAGCTGAAGGAGAACTTCAAGGCTGTCCCATGTTAGCACTGTGTCTTTTGGTTAAGGAACCTGAGAGACCTAGAGGTCTATATTTTTGCTCTGTAAGGCAGACTCAAAGACAGGAAATATTTTAGTACATGTGAAAACCAAGACTTAAAATTCCTGCTACTGAGTAAGGCATGCTTAAAAGTTAATTGGTAGGCTCTAACTTTAGGGAGTACAATTGGGTATCTAGATAGAGACCTACTGATTTGATTCATGGTTACGACCCTACTTATACTTAATTTGTGTATTCTTACTCTAGGATTATCTTTTCTTAGTCCTGATTTGACAAATCTCACTTCTGTCCATTTCTAAGCATCTTTTTTTTTTCCTCCTCCTACTTGCTGCATACTTATCACCTTCTCCCTGCCTTGGTTTGATGGACACAGGGTCTTACTGTGTAGCTCTGGCTGGCCTGGAACTCACTATGTAGACCAGGCTGATCTTGAACTTAGAGGATACTTCTGCATTTGCCTCCTGAGTGCTGGGATTGTGTGCACTGACCATCACCCAGAACCAATTTTTGTTTTGTTTTATTTTTGTTTTTTGGGGTTATTTTTGCAACAGGGTCTCAGACTGTCTCAAATTCTGGTAACCCTCTTTCTTTGGCTTCTTAGTGCTGGGATTAGAAGTGTTTGCCAGGATACCCTGATTTCTTGCCTCATTTTCACCAAACTTTATGTACATTTGTTTATTCCAAGTTTATGAATTTTCTTGAGTATCATTTGGCTTTTCAAATTGTATTTAGAAATTCCAATAGATCCATAGATAATATAGTAATACTTATTTTTTAAATGTTTTGCATTGCCACTGCAATTCAGTTATGTTATTTGGTTTAATCTACCTAGAGTTCTACGAAATAGATATCCCCCTCCATTTGTGGGTAAGGAGTTTTGTATTAGATCAAAAGTCACCCAACTTGTGTGTGGTAGAACTAGAATTCACTCCAGCTTTAGCCTTTGGGAGCTATTTCCTTTTCAAGTACACCAGTGCTGTTTTTGGATAAGGCCTGAAATCCTGGTGGCATAATTCCTTAATAGATGCTCCAAATAAGTTATTGGCTACTGTCTCCAGCACATACTACCAATATATTTTGAAGATTGGCTAAGAGAATATGGAGAAATTTTCAGCCATTTCAAATCCCACCAGAAACACTGATTTTGCTTCCTATCAAGTCTTTTTCTCTTTTGCCATTGCCAAGCCATGTAGCTCTGGTCAGTTTACTCCCCCCCCCCCCCCCCCCGCTCTGGCTGGGTCTCAACCATCATAGTATCGTAGAAGGAACATTTTGGCATCAGATACACTTGAATATAAATCCAATCTTCAGTGTTAACAGAAGGAGCATTTCTGAGCCATCTTTAAAATAGCAATACTATTATTGCAGAATTTAAAATCATGCTGGGTACATAGCAGAACCTACTTGTTTTCCTCCCTAATGCAAGATTTGATTTAGACAATTTTTAACGGTTTGATTCAAATTATATACAGTTTTCCAGATTGCAACGTCTACTTTAAGAGGGTGTCCTTATCACTAGTAAGGGGCACTCCAACCCTACTAGAACTCTCAGCCAGCCATCTGGTTGCTTTTTTTTTTTTCTGTTCTCTTTAAAGTACTGCTAATGAGGACATCTTAAAAGCAGCAGTGCCTTGATTTAAGTGGCTGGCTGCAATTAAACTTCAGTATTAGCCTCTGCTGCAAAATTCCTTATCTGGAGAGTTGGTGACAAGTGACTGGGAAAGTGCCTGTGAAGTTCATAAGCCTCATCAATAACTCTAAGCAGATCTTCAAGTCTATTAGGCCTACATATGTTTGAGACATTTGCTTAAAATTTACAACTTATATTTCTTTTTTTCTTTCAGGATTAAAGTTTTTTCCCTCCTCCTTGCCTTGGTTGGTTGTATAGTTTTGTTCATTTGGTTATCTAGTAGGAACCATACCATTGTAGCTGCTTTGGCTCCTTGTAGATAGAACACCCATTTCACATAACAATTGTTAATCTATCTCTTCCTAGGAGCTTCTTTAGGATAGGATTTTTTGCCGGAGTTTTTGTGGGGCCTTTAAAAAATTAATTTTGTATTAATGTGTTGCATTTATGTGCGCACACACATCTGGGAGGTCAGAGAGCAACTCACAGAAATCTCAGCTTTCCTTTTCTACCTCGTGGGTTCTGGGGTTGAACTCAGGTCATTAGGTGGCAGAAGGCACTTTATCACCAGCCCTCTCTGACCCTTTGCAAAGTGCTGACCTTCAATAGAAACCTATTTCTACCTCTATTCTAAAAATAATCCCATTTCCCCACTGGTGCCTTGAAGATGGCATAACCAGAGCTGTATTTCCTTTCTTATAAAAACTTGTTAAACTTTATAGAGTAATAGAATTTGCACTTTATTTCACCAGATTGTAGGTATAATAGGAGTGTTTATAAGACCTAAAACTAGATCATGCTTGTTATCATGCTGTTTCTTTATTTTAAGGATCCATTCCTGATTATCTTTTCCTCTTTAATTCTCCTAACCTGAAAGCAAATCCATCCATTCAGGAAAGTAATATTTATTAGGAGTAATTCCCACACTAGCTCGATTTTTGTGGGATCATTTTTTTTCTGCTCTTGCCATGTTCATCTCTTTGACTGAAAACTGTTTTGTAAGGAGGTGTCACCTACACACTGGTGACTGCCAAGTTTAGGGACTAGATCAAATAGTGCACTTTTAAATGGAAACGTCAAAAGCTCTCCATAGTTATGTCTCAGGCAGTAGCATTAAATTTTGATTTTTTTAGTTGATAATGAGTGTTGAACTCAGTTTGTATGCATGCCAATTATGTTCCTTCCCACTGAGCTACACTTCCAGCCCGCAGAGCCTTTTCATATGTGCTGACTCCTACATTTATTTTGCGTGCACTCCTTTTCTCACTTTATGAAGTCCTACTCTCATGAAGCTCTTTGAGGCTACTCCAACCCATGCTTTTTCCTCTCCCTATCCCCTGAGCATCCATAACATGTTTATTATTTCCATTCACTTGTTAATTTTTTTGTCTAGTTGATTTTCCTTTCTCATTGTTACTACGTCAAACTTGTATGTGATAAACTAATGCAAACTGATTGCTTCCCCGTATAAAATGTTCAAACTCTTGGAGTGCAAAGGGGTTTGTTTCTTTGTTCCTTTGTAGTAGTTTTTTAAAATTATAAATTTGATTTGGTAAATGCATAACATTGTTTTCAGATGGGTCCTAAGGCTTTGCCTGACCAGAACAACCTTCTGTTGTGTTCCTCCTTTCTTCTGTCTTTGTGGTACCTCTCATTTACACGACAGTTTTATGTCAGCACTTTTTCTATGAAGAGGCTCATAGAATGTCTGTTGCAGCACTTGAGCTCTGCTGTTGTAGGGTGAAGGAAGCCGGTCAGTGAATGGACTTGTGCTTCAATAACGCTTTATTTGTAAACACTGAGGTTTGAATATCACCTGGGTTTTGTTCACATTACTTTTAAACAACTGTATGGATTGGAATCCAAAGCAGCTTCCTACTTTAAACGTACAATTTTCATGTTATTATGGAGTCTCTCTTTCTATGCTTTTAGATACCACTCTCAACTCATGGGTCATACACAAATAGAAGGATTGCCTTGGACTTGTCCACAGACATGGTTTTCAACTCTAATTCAATACTGTTGGTTCAGTACTACTGCCTTGTAGAAGAAAAAAAGATGGGTTTTAAAAAGAAAAGTAGGATTCTCTTCTTGGCTTCACCAATTAGCAGTAACTACAGTAATTTTGACTTTTCTTAAAATGTGTAAAACTAGTCCTACTCAGTTTCGAGGAGAAAATAGGATCCTCTGTATGCAGACTCATTGTTTTGGGTGTAACACAATTTAATAAAAAAATGTTTATTATATACTAATACTCTGTGGCCTCAGCCTCCCAGTACTGGAATCACAGGTGTGCACCGGCACATCTGCTTCAGCGATCACAGTTTAAAATCTCATTCCTATTAAGTCTTTGGCCCCTCCTTCCCAATTAAAGTTGAGTGGATAGTGCTCACCTGTTGGGGAAATGCTGTGTTTTCATTATTTCTGAGTGTTACTCATTCCTCCAGCAAATTTGAGTTCCAGTTACTTAACCATTGTGAAGCAAGTAAACAAAATACTAAGTTTATACTTAACTAAGTAAATCAATCACAATTTTGTTGTTAGAAGAATAAAGAAAATATTGTGTAAACAAAGCACTGTCATCAAATGAACCTTTTTTTAAAAAGGCCTTTTAATTAAATTGTGACATAATGCCTCATCACATAGAGTTCATTTTTTTGGATATAAAAAGTTCACATTATTTTATAAGAGCTCTATTGAAGTGATTACATTTCACTTATGAGTGCATGCAGAAAGGGAAACAAAATAAAACACAGTGCTCCTGATGCGTTTTCATATTTAATCTTCACTCTTGTGAATCATTCTGACCAATATAGTTCTCTGTGCCTCACAGGAACATTGGCCATGGAACAATTCTTAAAACCAGACAGCAGCCCACATGCCAGCACTATGCTTATGTAAAACTATCTTACCTTTGATATATTCTGCTGACCTCATCTGACTGTACTACATTTAGGCCTCAAACCATTCACTTCTCAGTGTTTAGAGGAATACTTTACATCAGTCTCCAAGGTTTTCTCCCAAGCTGTCAACACCTATGTTGATGTTTCTGATTCTGGTTTACTGTTCACTCTCATATAGGCAGTCACAACAAATTAGGACTGTTCCTTGGACACCTGCATTGTTGAAACATTGCTTTCTTAAATATGAAAAGAATGTACCAGAATTGATATATAGTAAAGTTTCTGTTAGATTCCTTTACACCGATTCTAGACACTTCAGTTTCTTTTAAAATGGTATGAGGCTAGCCTTACTCAGTGTAAGAAGGCTATGCCAGTAATGTGTTAGGTAATGAGGCCACATAGGTAACTCTTGTTCATTGGAAAGATATGTTTTATTCTTTTAAATTTTTAGTTAAAGAAGTTAGTGACTACATTGTCTCATGTTGGGTGAGTAGTGGAACAAAATATAGGCCTTTTCCTCTGAAGTGGAATTCTTGATTATAAAGATATAAAATTACAGCCCTTCTCACTGTGTGGCAGTGCTTTCTTATCTATGCATTTTAAGCAAAGTATATTTTTATGTTGTCTGACTCAGCGGGTTAGAGTTTCTTGTGGATTAAGTATCTTATGTGAAATGGTTTTTGGTGAAATACAGTTTCACTTGTTTGAAGCCACATTATTTGAGTGTTCCTGCTGAATATCCCTTATCTTGTCTGAATGCAAGACCTTATATAAACCACTGTTATTTCCAGCTTTGGAGTCTACAGTGAGGATATATGGATAATTTAATGTTCTTACCACCAACAAAATTAAGAATAAGACTTAGGATTTTTACATATACAATAAGTATATCAGTATTTATGATGGAGTTCTTTTATTTTTGTAATTTTTTTGTTTTTAAAAAGACTGCATGTACACCTACACACCAGAAGGGGGCACCAGACAACATTATAGATGGTTGTGAGCTACCATGTGATTGCTGGGAATTGAACCAGGACCTTTGGAAGAGTAGTCAGTGCTCTTTACCTCTGAGCTACCTCTCCAGCCCTAATGGAGTTCTTTTAAAACACCTCCTATATTCTCTCTCTGGGAGTAGCACTAGATAAACTGGGGAGACATATGCACACACACACACACACGCAGACACACAGAGGAGAGACATCTTTAATTTTTTCTTCTTGCTTCATACCCCTGCTTTGTCCCATCATTATTTCAGTTACAAATCTTTACCCTCAGTTTATCTTCAACTTTACTAAAAGATCCCCTGCCTGTTGTTATGCTTCCTTCCCTACAGCAGGTTCCTTTTCCACCTTCCTGAGGATTCCTGGGGCTTATTACCAGCTTTGATGATTTTGAGAACAGAGAGAACCTAGGAGTATTTGGAGGACAGAGTGGAGACCTGATAAGAAAGTGACCTGAGAGTTCTAGCTCATCTGCTCCCTGTGGTTTTAGACAAGGTGTTTAACTTCTTTGTTGTAGTTTCATTGGTTTAAAAACTCAGAAAGTCATAGAAATTAGTGTGTGCCGTTTAGCAGAGAAATGCTGAAGACTGTAGGCAAATGAAAGTACGAACTAATCTGTACTGGAGCCTCATAAAGCTGAGGGTTCAGAGGCCCCTACAGAATCTAAAGTATTTTGCTCTTATTGGGTTTTTGTTTGTTTGTTTTCGTTCATTCTTTCTTTTGCTGTAACTGCAGGAGTTTTATAGTCTTAGCTCTTAGATATAAGCCTGCTCTATTTTGAGTTAATTTTTATATGTGATAAAGAGAATGGGTCCAGCTTGGTTCTTTTACAAATGGATAACAGATTATCCCAACATTGCTTTTTTTTGGGGGGGGGGTGTGATTTTTTTTCCTAATGCATTATTTTGATATCTTAAAAAAAATTCCTCTGACCATAGTGAGCAGATTCTTTTCAAGCTTTCAATTTTTACCCTGTTGATGTATTCGGTGACACATATTTGTCTGACCATGTGCTAGTATCACACCATATTTTGAATGTTGTGGTTTGTACTAAGTTTAAATTAGGAAGCTTCCAGCTTTGTGCTTTATGAAAATTGTTTTGAGTCTTGGGGGTTCCTTCCATTTCCATGGGAATTTTGGGACAAGCTAGTCTGGTCTACAGTCTTCATAGTCATTCCTTTGACTATATATATTCCATGTATCTACGTGTATTTACATGTCTATATTACATATATAAATGTATATGTATTACATTACACGTGTGTGTGTATATCTATATTACATTAGACTGTAGTAATAGAAGGGTGCCACTATTGCACTCTTAGGGATATCTTGCCATTCTGCTCATTGTTGTGGTTCCTAAGTGTCACAGATGGGTACAACTACTGGTTGCTTCCCCTCCCCCCCCTCCCGGAAGATTGCAAGGCACCATATAGTATTCTATAAGCTGGTCCTCAGGGGAGGAGACTTTCAGGTCAGTCCAACTCTGTTTTTGGGGGTTCTATGTCCAAAGTGCATGGTGTCTTCAGCAATGGGGACTTAATTTCAACTTCTGGGAGGCAACCAAGAACAACAGCAATAGCTTACATTGTTTTGGAAGTCTCTGGGACTTCCCTGACAAACAACTGAAGGAGACTTTTCAGATCAAAGTATTAGTTTTTATTAGATAGTCTATGGTACTTGTGGGGAGCATTGTCAGCCCAAATGGGAAATTTCACTCCAATTATATTTGTATACACATAGATTTGAATTTAGTATATATAATAATAGGATTCATTATGGCTTTTTCAGGCATGCTTACTGTTATTTTACCCCCTCCTCCATTTCTTCCATTTCTCCCTTCAAATCATTTATATTTTACTATTTCTAGTGTCTAGTTTCTTTTGCTATTCTGTGTTGTATACCCACATCTGAAGAATTGGAGCCAGGACCCTCAGATGAGAAAGAACATGCCACGTTTGTCTTTCTGAGTCTGGTTACCTCAATCAATGTAATCTTTTCTAGTTCCATCCACTTACCTGTAAATTTTATTTTATTTTTCTTTGTGGCTGAACAGTATTCCATAATGCATGTATATCACATTTTCAGTATCCATTTGTAGTTGAAGGGCGATGTTTCCATTTCTTAGTTGTGGTGAATAGAGCAGCAATGATGATATTTAGTTCTTGGGGCATCTGCCAAGAAATCATATAGTTGGATTATATGGTAGATTTATTTTTTTCTCTTTTTGCGGGTTCTCTATACTTATTTTCAGAGTGCCTATAGCAATTTATAATCCTGCCTAAAGTGAATGAAGGTTTCTTTTTCCCCAGAACCTCTTTTCATCATTTATTGTCAGTTTTGTTGATCTTTGATCTTTGCAATTCTGACTAGGATTAGATGAAATCTCAGAGTTGTTTTGATTTGCATTTCCCTAATTGTTAAGGATGATAAGCATTTTTTTTTCACATATTTCTTAGCCGCTTTGATTTCTAGTCTTGTGATTGTCAACTTGATTAAATCAGAAATCAACTAAAACCCAAGATGCTGGCTTGGGAGGGATTTTCTTAACTAGATCTTTTGTGGTGGGAAGACCCACCCTGTATCTGGGTGACGTGTTCTAGTGGCAGCTTATATAAAAGAACATGGAAGAAGGAAGCTTTGCTTTTTTTCCTGCTTGCCCTTACTGTCCCTACTTGTGATTCTAGTATAGCCTGAAGTATAGCTAGTATGGCTCTCTAGGAATCCTCTGAGACTGTGAGCATCAGATTGGAACTGCTGAGACAATCTGAGACAGCTGTTGGATTCTTGGACTTTTCTTGGGAGGCAGCCATTGTTGGACTACCCAAACCACAGCCGCTGAGCCACTGTAATAAATCTCCCTTTTATATTTTACTTTTATCAATTCTGTTCCTTTAGAGAACCCTGACTAATATAACCACTGTAAAAGGAACTTTTATTCCCCTGTTTCAATTGTCTCAGAGGATTGTTGCCTCCATTTGCTAATCTAGGCCTAGTCCTGGAAGCTTCTAGCCTCCATACAATCTTACTTGGGCCTAGAATGTTTTCAGCCTGTGAGACTTACAGCTGAATACGTTTATTATTTCTTGTTCTTTCTGAGCTCATAGCTGGCTGGTTCAATTCAGCTGTTCTGGCTCAAACTGCTCTCCTAGCTAATTTATTCAATCTGGCTTTTCTCTCAGTCCCTGAATTGCTCTGCTTGGCCTCAAACTCACTCCAACATTCTGCTTTCTCTTGGCTCCTTCTCATTCTCTGGCTCATTCGGTCTTCACCTGTGTTCTTCCTCTGCAACCTGTCTGTCTATTACTGTCCCAGTAAACTGCCCCCATTCTCTCTCTGCATTGCCCCTTAAGTAGCTTCCCTTTCCTCCCTTATGATAGATAGTTGGTCATATCCTATTCTGTCAAATCCTTCTCTGACTCATCACCTTTTCTACCAATCAATTAGGCATCACTTTCATACAGGGTGCTTCCTTCTACAAACTAACTTTACCTTCATAGTTTGGGATTAAAGGCATGTACCACCATGCCTATGCTTTTCTTCACCTGATACTTGCTCTATACCAGGCTGGCCTTGAACTTAGATCTGCCTGCCTCTGTCTCCTGGATTAAAGGTATGTTTGTATTACAGCTGGATCACACAGACCTAAAAGTTCTTTGGATGTGATCTCTTGCCAGAGCAGCCATGTTCTGAACTAAAATTCCTCTACAACGACTTTTATTATTCTTTTGAAAATTCTCTGTTTAGATCTGTAGTCCATTTTTTGAGTTGATATTTTGTTTTTTGAGCTCTTTATATAAACTGGATATTAATCTTCTGTCAGATGTATAGATGATAAAGATTCTCATTCTGTGGGCTTCCTCTTGATGTCTCTTTAGTTATTCAGAAGCTTTTTGCTTTTATGTGGTTCTGCTTGCCAGCTGTTGACCTTAATTCTTGGGCAAATTCCTGTTCAGAAAGTCATTTCCTACGTCTATATCAGGGTACTGCCTGTGTTTCTTCTGGCAGTTTCAGTGTTTCAGGTTTGCATTTGGAGTTAATTTTTGTGCAAGGTGAGAGATACAGATCTAATTTCCTTTTTCTACATGTGGACATCCATTTTCCCCAGAACCATTTGCTGAAGATGCTGTCTTTTCTCCAGTGTTTGTTTTTGACTTCTTTGTCAAATCTTAGATGGCTTACATATATTCATGTTTAGGTTTCATTGGTTTATGTGTTTTTTTATGTGCCAGTACCATACTGCTTTTATTGCTATAGCTCTGTAATATATCTTGAAGTCTGGAATGGTAATATACCCAACATTGTTTGTTTTTGTTTTTGTTTTGCTTGGGATTGTTTTGGCTACCTGGAGTCTTGTGATCCAAATGAATTTTAGGATACTTTTCCCCCTTCTTCTCTATATTTCTGTGTCAGAGCTCAGCTGGGTGAGTCTGCCTAATCCTCACCTCTACATACCATCCCAATCCCCAGATCTATGTACCCAATGTCCTGGCCTAGATCTGCCTTTTTGCTGCAGACAACTTTTCATCTCCTGCCAACCTCCAAGCTCTGAAACATATCCTGTGTGCCTGCGTCTCCTACCACCTGACTGCATCCCTCCTGCTCCATTTACATCCTACTTCCAGGTTCATTTCAACTTCCAGGACCCAGCACACTGAGTCTACCAGATCCTCCCTCTACTTACTCTCCCCAGTTCTTGATCTAGATAGTGTCCAAAATCTAGAACTCAGGCCTGGTCTGCTCAGTTCCACCCACTCCACCCCTAGACTCCAGGCCAGCCCAGCTCAAACAGCCTGTGCTCTCTCCCAGCCTGCTTGTGTCTACATCAGACACAAAAGTCACAGAAGAAGTCTACACACACACAGAAAACAAAAACAAAAAGAGAAAGATCAAGACAGTATTTGTACCTTAAAATCCGCCAGTCCTATAGAAATGTTCTGCGAAGACAATTTTCTAGATGAACTCCAGGACACAGAATTTAAAAAAATAAGCATAGGCATCAGGAAAGAATTTAAGGAGTTTAAAGAAGTCACAAAGAAATGGATCAGTGTATTTAAAGATAATAGATACCTGAGTGATAGCCCAGAAAGCACGAACATAAGGCTGAATGAAATGATGACAGCAATCCAAGATTTGAAAACAGAATTCAATAAAGAGAAATGTTGAAGAAAACTCCAGCCGAGATGAAGATGGAAAGGTAGTGGAGCAGGTGAATATGATCAACAAATGTCATATACATATATGGAAATCTTATATCACAGTTATAAGCTGTTTGAAACACATACTAAAAAAAAAATTATTCACGTGACTCCAAAGTCGTACTTAACTGTGTATTCAGAAAAGCCTAACTTGTGCACATTCCTCACAAGGAACCATTTCCTCTAATTTTTGTTTCAACTTGAAATTTAACAGATATGTTTCTGTGTTTTCCTATATCCATACATAAAAACAGTGTACTTACTGTTCTGCTTTTTAAAATCTAACATGTTCTTATCACTCTTTTGCAGTACATGGAGGCTTTTACATTGTCTTTATTGCCATAGTATTCTATTGTGTTTAAGCAGCAGATTGTTCAGCCTGATATAGTTGACAGGCACTGGGTTCTTCTAGTCCTTTTCTGTGTCACTTGATGATGTATGAACAAATGTATGACATGTCCTTCAGTGCTGTCCTTAACTTTCTGCAGTTTTAGTAACATATTGTGTGCTCCTGTGATTGATTAGGCTTCATGAGTCTGCAGCTGAAGCCTACAGCTGTCACCTGTTCCAGGAATCCATCATGTCCCATTCTTGCTGTTGGGAACTCCAATTTGATGTGAGGCTTGGATGTTATTCTCTTTGTAGTTCTTTGCTTGTTTTCTAGTCTTTGTTTCTACACTGTTTTCTAGATGTATCCAAATGAATGATAGTTGTTGTTCATGTCTGCAGGTTCTTTACTGATTTCAGTTACAGGTGCTTCTAATATTTAGGGAAACAGTCCCTTATTGTCCTCTTAGAGTGCAGATTTATCATGCCTATAGCATTTCCATTATGTTAGGTGTTACAGATGATCTAGAAATGATTGAAAATAGAGTGCAAGTACTAAGCCATTTTATGTAAGTGATTTAGCATTTGAGGATTTGGGTGTCTTTATGGGGTTCCTGAAACCAATCACCCATTGACACCGATGAATGACTCTGATAGTCTATTTTTTGGAGTAGTCATGTACTCAACAATCTTGTAATTATTGAAATGAAATGTAAGCTAAGATAATCTGATTTTAGAGCCATGCTATTGTCCATGAAATGTACTTAACTATCCTTCTGCAAGTAGGAGTTGTGTGGAAACTGTTTATAGGTGTTCAGTAACCCCAGCATCTGTGAGAAGACTGCTCTGGCCCCAGTTGAATGGACATGGTCTGTTTGATCAGGTCGTGTCAGAGTTTGTTTCTAGACTGAGTTCCTCCTTGTCTTTACTTGTGTGCTACAGGCTTGATTACTGTAGTTGTGTAGTGTCTCGTTTTCTTTTGCTGGAACACTTACTATGTTTAAGTAAGAGGGATTGTGTTTATTAGCCTCCAAGCCATTTAATAGTAGTAATGTTGGGTATATACTGAAACATCAAGCTAAGTGCTATCTTCACATTGGATCATTTCATTGTATAAACAAATGCTAATTATTGATGTGTCAGGTTCTGTGAATACATGGGGACTGTTCTAGTTCTCAGATCTATCTCACATTGGTGCCAAGTTAGGTGGATTAACTGGAGTACTATAGCAAATATAGAACTAAAATATTTTTAGAAATGTATAAATAAAGTAAGCTAGCCTGCGAATAATGAGGAGAGAGAGCTTCTTTAATCTTCTACCAGCCTTTATGAAGTTGACACGACAGCGCTGTCAGACATGGAGAGGCCCAGCCCGTAGAGATTAAGGGCTGTGTTTACAGTCACACAGAGAGCGCAGGACTGGGCTATAGAAACACTTATTAGGTAGCAAGTGAAAAATTATTGCAGGTTTAGCAACTGCTTTTTAAAAAGGTATTATCTTATTTTCTTTTTCTCTTTTCTCTAGAAATAGGTTGTTGGATGTCAAAGTTCAGGTCTGCAGCTCTTAATATAGTTGCAAATGGGTTTCCTGGAGCAGTAGAATTATATGCGCCCAGGACCTGTGTGAATGATTTTCATGGTGTGTCCACAGCTCTTGTCAGATTCTGTACCTGGTCTGTGATCACAGCGATGGCTCTGCGAATTAGGCAAAAGCCAGATTTGCTTTGTGTCTCACAGTACTGCTTTGTCCCTCTCTGCTAAGAGGGTAGCAGGAAATAGAAATTCTATATTCATTTTGTTAGGTTTAGAATAAATTTTATTTTGACATAAGATAATTTGGTATGCACTAACCTATCAAAGTAGTTTTTATTTTAAAATAAGACTTAATAACTCAACTTTAGAATTGATTCTGATTCTGTCTGACATTCCTTATATTGTAAACACTCCTGAGTTTTGTTGGCTACCTTTTCAAAGGTCAGTTCTTTCTTTTTAATTCCATTGTCCTTACAAGGTAGTTATAAACATATTTTCCTTCAGAATTAATTTTATCTTGTACTTTTATCATATTAATTTTTTAGAAGATAGTTTTATCTGTGCATCTTATTCTACACTATCCAATGCCTCTTTGACCTTTGGAGTCCCACATAGACAACCATACATAGACACACACACATACACACACCACCGCAGAGAACATACATACATTCTCAGCTTCCTTAGAGCAAGTGTTCTTTCTTTCCCCCAATATCTGCTTTGAATTGTGTTGGCTTCTTTTAGCTTTCCAAAACTGTGGCAGCTGTTCTCACTTCTCTCCAGTTAGCTGCTTGTCTCCAGCGTCCCCTGCTGCAGACTCTGCGGTGGGTCCGTTCCTGGTCTTCTTACTCCCTCCTCTTGCCCAGTCTCCCTTCAGTCCTGGAAGAGTGCTTTTTCTTTGAAACCTCTATTTCACAAGCTGGAAGTGACTGCTGCCTTTTTAATTAGCATCCATAGCATTTTAGCTGTACCTTCTGAGTTCTAACTCTTTGTATGTCATATTAGATACTTATGTATTCCAGTCTTACCTTTCTTTCTTCCTTTCTGCCTTTTTTATTCTTTTTTCTTTTTTCTTGGTTTTTGGAGAGAGGCTTTCTCTGTGTAGCCTTGGCTGTCCTGGACTCGCTTTGTAGACCAGGCTAGCCTCAAACTCACAGAGATCTGCCTGTATCTGCCTTCCTGAGCGCTGGGATTACAGGTGTGCACCACTATGCCTGGCAAATTCTGTACTTTGTTAAGGACAGAGGCATAGCTTCTGATTTTATAACTGTTCCAGTATTTCCCCATATCTACCTTCAGATCCAACTTTATAAATATAGATGTTGGCAAATTTTTATTGAGTGAATACCATTTTATTTTAAAGTATATTTTAATCATATTATGCTCTTGAAAACTTTTAATTGCTTCAAAATTCTTAAATTTGTGGGAAAAAAACCCTCAGTAATTCATTTTAAAAATTATAACTGAAAAGGCCTATATGGACTGTAATGGTCTTAAAGTAGCCATACATAAAAATAAGAATCTAAAACTGTGTGTGCATACACACACATGTGGAAGTCAGAGGTTGGTGACAACTGTTTTCCTTAACTTCTGCCCACCTTATTCTTTGAGACTGTGTCTCTTACTGACCCGGAGCTCACTGTTTTTGTTAGATTGGTTGGCCAGCGGGTACTTAAGATCCACCTGTTCCTGCCCATGGTTGTGAGGGTCTCAGACATGCAGCAGCGCTCTAGCCTTTACATGAATACAGGTCCTCATGCTTGTCCAGCAACACTTTACCCGCTGTGCCATCACCCCAGACCTAAAACTAGTTTTAAAAAGAACCCAAATTACATCTCTCAAATGCAAGGTATTCTGGTCTAACTAGAATACAAAGATTAAAACAAGTTCCTTGATACCTACTTCATGTCTAATACTGTTTGCTCAATCAACTTACGTCTTGGAGTATATAAACAATTATGTGTTCAAAAGCAGATTCCAAAGATGTGCTAGGAAATCTCCTTGTGTAAGAGCACCTTTTAGCAATCTAGAACCACTGACTCACTCCTTGATCAGGTGGGCTCATGTAGTTGGAATAAATTGGAACCTTGGTTTGTGTTTGACTTTTTTTAAATAGAGGAAATTAAGAGTCCTAGGAGTAACTTTTGTTTTTACAAAGTAATTTTTAACAGATACCTGGCCAACTCAGAAAATTTTTGTGGCATTGACACAGTTGGCCATATTTAGACTCTGGAGATGAAGCCTCTAATAATGTGCAAAAAGGCCTTACTACTTTTTATAAGTACAAATGAAGTAGGAAGGAGAAAATTAAAAACCTGAAAGGATATAGCATTGAGTAGCTTGAAGAGGGTTGGAGAGATTAAAAATGGATTTTAATCCTGTCACAACTACTTTCTAGCCATGAGAACTAGGTCAGTTTACATATCTAAATATTTTTTGAGCTGTGATGTGGGATAAAAATAACTACGTTTTGTAAAAATTAAATAGAATCATTCTAGTAAATTATTTGTCTTTGTGGCTCAGTGTTATGCACAGTAAATGTTGGGTGCTTTTACTGCAATGGTAATGCTTTTACTACTTTGGTACAGGTATCACAGCTTACACGGGAGCTGTAGAAGCTGTTACCTATGATGTGTTTGGTACATTGTGTTGTGGTTGTGAAATTAGCATATGCATCTTTGTGCTTGTAAGTGACTAAGGCAATTAGATGTTCTGCTTCTAGGATTCCCATGGGAATTTCTGTATAATCCCAAATAAACCAAACTGGTCATGGCTAAAATTACAACTTCAGCAGAGGCAATTTTTCTATTAGAGGATGGACCTATCCATTTGCCCAGCATGTACCAACTGCTGGATATATAAGGAGCTTTTGACAATTGAAAACTGCTGGGAGAAGGAGAGTTAGTTTTATTTAAGGATGTGACCTTTGCTGATTTGACCCTATGCTAGTGGAAGACCACACATCAAAGAGTAGATGAGCAGCACCAACTGCACTCATTGGCTTAAGAAAAGGGAGGGTACATACAAGTTTGGTGAGTTAGAGAAGAGGAGAGATATAGGAGGACTGTATGGGAGGGGTGACTATATTAAAAATATAGTTTAATAAAAAAGATTTATTATTTTATTTAGTCACTACAACCCAAGACAGAGCTTGATTAATTTGACCAATTTTACATATGTGGTAGAATGTATATCATGTTTGTCTTTTATTTTATGATGTATCTTGGTGTTTGTTGTTATTTTTGAGACAGGCTCTCATGTAGCTCAGGCTAGCCTCTAATTCCCTAGGTAGCAAGAGTAACCTGAATTCCTCCTGTCCCCCTTGCCTTCACTCTCAAGTGCTGGGATTACAAGCTTGCACTACACACCTGGCTTTTGGAGATATTATTTATCCAAGTATAAACAATCTTATTATCAAGTAGTCCCCTTTTAGAATTATTATTTCTTTCTGTGCCACAAATTAATCTCCTGCTGATGGATATCTAAGTTCTCTATTTTATAGTCAGTCATTGACTACATAAGTCATTTCACTGATGTGCAAACAGCTCTTCAGATACATTCCTAGAAGTTGTAGACTGCTATCATGTTTACCTTCTGTGAAGGTTGTCTTTTGGCTGATTGGTAAATGAAAAGGAACATGAAAAAGTTTGAGATTAGAGATGTGATAAAAATAATAGTGACTAACAATAATCAGAATAGGAGTGAACTAAGAGGAATGAGCCGGTATTACTAGGGTCAGTGGAAAAAGTAGATTTTTTGATGTGTATAGATAATCAGAGTTTGTCCATAATTAAAATACATTGATGACTTGATTGTATAAAGGTCTTTTTTGTTTTGTTTTCTGTGATAGGGTCTTGCCTTATAGCTCTGGCTGTTCTGGAACTTGCTCAGTAGACCAGGCTGGCCTCAAACTCAGAGATCCACCTGCCTCAGCCTCCCAAGTGCTGGGATTAAAGGCATGAACCACCACACCTTGGCAATTGTATAAAATCTAAATATTTACTCTTAAATCTGTTTGGACTTATTTAAATACTGTATATAGTACTTTGTGAACTTTTTTAACTTTATGAGAAAACACTTGCTATTTTTATTTCAGATTTACAGTTAGTATCTTTTGACCAAGACTTTACCTTCTTATGCATAATAATCATTTTATTTGAAACAGCTCTTTCTCTTTTCTTCCTCTCCTTAGCCCTGGACGGAAGCGGGACTTCTCCCCTGTCCCGTGGAGTCAGTACTTTGAGTCCATGGAAGATGTGGAGGTGGAGAACGAGACCGGCAAGGATATATCCTCTCAGAGAGGCGCCTCCGCGCGAGGGCGGGGTGCCAGGCCAGACTTGGGCAGCTCCTAAATGTTCTTTGGTCCACTGTTTCTGCTTATCGTCCAGCAGCCCCTTACGTGCCATGGAATATTACCTGTAAGCCTTTCGCAAAGTCTTTCTTGTTGCAGCTGTCTGACACATGGGAAGGGATTAAGGATTAAATTCCTGAAAGTCTAGTAAGCTGAAGTGACTTTGTTTCCAGAAACCAAGTACTGAGTCC
Source organism: Pachyuromys duprasi (assembly GCA_028658305.1). Classification (NCBI taxonomy): domain Eukaryota; kingdom Metazoa; phylum Chordata; class Mammalia; order Rodentia; family Muridae; genus Pachyuromys; species Pachyuromys duprasi. Next base: position 73,619,323 of record CM053758.1, on the reverse strand, counting down.
TCTTCAGGGAAAAGGAAATACTTATTTTTCATTGAAAAGAAGACATACTGACAACAGGCTTCAAAACAGTATTGATTATCTCAGAAACATCTAAAGTTTCTTTGGAAGTCTACAGTTTTCATGTAGGTTGTTATTGCCTGTTTGTCTTTTTAAAAAATAACTATTGTTGAAATTACCAAAACCTTAAATCTATTATCTTTAACTGTTCATACACTTTTCGAGTTTACAAGAGTGGTTCCGAGGGTCCAGTCCTGCTGCTTCTTCATGGAGGAGGCCATTCTGCCCTTTCCTGGGCAGTGTTCACGGTAAGTTGGTGATATCAGAAGCCAGTGTATTGCAGTGATTACTTTCTCCTGGGTAGACTTCACTGGTTAACTCTTCCTTCCATGCTCATTAATTGCTTGGGAAGGTTAGAATAAACTGAAAGCTTTAGCATTGAGTGCTCAGGGTCCCCTGTTCTTTAAGCCAGGAAGTCTTCTAAAATTTTGTATGTATATACACTGGAGTAAGGGTATAGAATTTGTATCTTGTGAAAAGTGGGTGATCTTTATCTCAGTAATTTAAATATTAGATGAGTAGATATTTTGTTCCAGATGTTTTCAATTATGTCTCTCACTTTGTCTTCTTCAGAGCCCCCATAGTACCTTGCATTTGGAGAAGTTTCAGAAATATTTCTTATTTTTGAATATTTTTATTATTTGGCAACTCCATACATGTATACAATGTATCGTGATTATACCCAACCCAAATCCTTTCTCTTACATCTTCCAACCCTTTCAAAACTTCTACCTGCATCTCTTTGTATTTTTTTTAGGTAACCCATTGAATCCAGTCAGTGCAGCTTGTATGTGCATGACTGTAGGATCATCTACAGGAACATAGGCAACCTAGTAGTGGCCACATTCCAAAAGAAAAACAACTCCCCTACCCTAACAGCCAATCTGTTGCTGGTAGCTCTTTAACTAGAGGTGGATCTTCATGAACCCCTCTCATCCATGCTGGAATAGTGACTGTCTTCTTTTTAAAGTAATGATTTGTTTTACTTTACTTTTTAAAAAATTGTATGTGTGAATGCATACTTGCACCTCTGGACTCTTAGGAAATAACACGTGGCTTGGTGGTGCTCTGATCTGCAGTACAGGGTATGGGCTAATATGCATACTGTTTCTAAATCTTTGACTTGGGAATAAGGTAGCCCACATGCAAGGAGATCCTTCTAAGAAAGATACTAGCAATACTTTGTATAAAATGAAGTGATCTCTTCTTGTGTGTCAAGCAAATATATACATTTCCTCTATTTACCACTGAAGGACAAAAAATGGGGGCATGTGGGAGTCCAGCACCAGATACCTAGAACCAAATGGTCATGCCTCACAGCCCTAAGTGTTTCACTTTGTCCTGGAGGCAGGGATAATTGGGATTCAGTATTAAATCCTCAGCACTGAAGGATTTGGCTTTTGGTTCCTGTTTCCTTCTCTTACTGTAGGCTACGCTTATGATTGGCCTTTCAGCACCAAGCTCTCTCATGTCTTTAGACCAGTGCTGCCTAGTAGAAATCCAATGTAAAACACTTGTTTTTGAGTGGATAGGCTAAAAACGTAAGTGAAATTGTTTTTAAGAGTATTTTGTTTGAATTATTGTATCTAAAATATCATCTCAACATGTAATCAATATAAAAATTGACATGGATCAGCCCTTTTTTGTTGTTGTCAATAACAGAGTACCACATATAAGATGGTTTATTAAAAAAAGGTTGTTGTGGCTCATAATTATTTTTTCAGGGAGGTTCTTTTTATTGAAAAAAATTTATATAGTATATTTTGATCATGTTTTTCACAAAGACCCATGAAACAAAAACAAACCCTAACAAAAATGAAAAAAAATCAAAACAAGCAAAAGACCAATAAGACAAAACAAACAAAACAAAATTAAATAAGAAGTCTGCAGAAATACAATTGAGTTTGTTTTGTGCTGGCTGACTTTTCCTGGGCGTGGGCCTGCTATGCAGTGTGATTGATAATACCCAGTGAGATTCCACTGGAAAAAGTGATTTTTCCCTCTGTCAGAAGGTATCAGCTGCAGATAGCTTCTTGGTTAGGATGGGACCCCATGTCCACTTCCCCTTCTCAGTGTTAGGACCCCATCTGTTTTGAACCTGTGCATGTTGCCATAGTTTTTGTGAGTTCATATGTACATCAGTTCTGTGGTGTCTGGAAGATACTGTTTCCTTAGGGTCATCCATCAGCTCTGGCTCTTACAGTCTTTCCACACAGATCCCTGAGCCTTACAGGGAGGACTTTGATCAAGATATTCCATTTAGGACTGAGTGTTTCAAAGTCTTTCACTCTTCTCACAGTGTTCAGTGTGGTCCCTGTTTTAATTCCCATCTACTGAAAAAAGCAGCTTCTCTGATGTGGGTTGAGTGAGACACTGAGCTATAGGTATAGCAGTATGTCATTACGAGTCATCTTATTGCTGTTTCTGTTGTTATTTTTGCTGTTTTGCTTTTAATTCTTTTTTCTTCACAATTTATTCATTATATATCCCAATTGAAGTCTCATCTCTCAACTCCCTCAGGCCCACCTTCCTTCCCCCTTCCTCTCATACCCTTCCTGTAGTCCTCTAGGGGAAAGGGGGAGTTCTTCACTATTGCCATCTGCCCCTAGCTTGTTAAGTCTCATCAGGATTGTCTGGATCCTCTTCCTCTGTGGCCTGGCAAAGCTGCATTATCAGGGGTGAGTGATCAAAGAGCAGGCAACTGAGTTCATGATAGAGGCAGCCCCTGCTCCCCTCACTCAGAGATCCACATGGAGACTGAGCTGCTAATCTGTCTGAGCAGGGGGTCTAGGTCCTCTCCATGCATGGTCCTCTGTTGGTTCATCAGTCTCTGCAGGACTCCCTGGGCTCAGATCTTTTTGTTTTGTTGGTCTCCTTGTGGGGCTCCTGTCCCTTCCATGTCTCTCTACTCCCACCCCTCTCTTCCTCCATAAGTCTCCCTGTGCTTTGCCCCAAGTTTGGCCCTGAGTCTCAGCATCTGCTTTGATCTCCTGTTTGGTGAATCCTTTCAGGGGACCCTCTATAGTGGACTCCCTTTCTGTTTCCTGTCTTCCACTGCTTCTGGTATCTGTCCTGTTTGCCATTCTGAATGAGATTTAACTATGTTCATAGCAGCTTTATTTGTAAAAGCCAGAATCTGGAAACAGCTTAGATGTCCCTCAATGGAGGAATGGGTACAGAAATTGTGATACATCTACGCAATAGAATACTACTCAGCTATTATAAATAAGGAAATCATGAAATTTTCAGGCAAAAGGATGGAACTAGAAGAGATCATCCTGAGTGAGGTAACCCAGAAACAGAAAGACAGGCATGGTATACACTAATAAGTGGATATTAACCATATAATATAGGACAGCCATCTACAGACCTAAAGAAGCTAAACACTAAGGAAGACCCTCGGGAGGATGCTTAAATCCTGTTGTTGTTGTTTTTTTAACAGAGTCTCAAATGTTCAATTTTACCACTAAAGACTCAGGAGCCAGATGCTGGGGTGAAAGCCTGCCAGCTCAGAGAGGCAGAGAAAGCACCCAGCTGACCTTCCTCCTCAGTTGATGTCCCAAAAGGAAAAGCAAAAAAGGAAGTTGTCTCAAAAACCCCTCAAAATCATTGTCCCTCTGTTCTACTTCCTGTGTATCCCTATCTGTGCTCCAGACTTTCTCTTACTCTCTATGGTTTTTTTTTTTTCCTATGTTCATTTCTTGACACCTGGTTGCTTGCCTCACCTCTTAACCTAGGATTAACTTTATTTAATCAGCTGAAAGCTTTGCATTAAAGGTGTATGCTAGGACTGAGCAACCCAGAACTAGAAACAGATTTTTCCAGTAAAGAACACAGTTTCAGAGATCACAGTGTGTTAAATATCCTGCAACATGTTTGTTTTTCACAGTAATAGTAAGTTTTTCATTAGGCCCATGGTCTCTCTAGTTTAAAGTTCTTGGCCACTTTAGCAGTGTCATAGATGGGTTCCATCTCATGGAATAGGCCGTAGATTCAATCAGAAAGTGGTTGGTTTCTCCTTTAACATTTCTGCTACTATTTTACCAGTATATCTTGTAGGCAGGTCATTACTGTAGGTTACAGGGTTTGCGGCTGGGAAATACTTACAATTATGTTTTTCCTAGTACTGTGCAGAGTATCTTCCAGGACCATGAATGCTAGTCATTAGGGGTAAAGCTTCTAGTTGGCACAAGTTCAGCTTCTCTATGGTCAGTCAGCAGAAAGGCCTTATCAACAGGTTGTGAAGAACAATCAAAGCATTGACACTAGTCTTTGATGTTTGGGAGTTCTCTTAGGCCCTTGGCCAATGGCTCAACAAGATGTAACCCATTTCTGGCACTGGATGTTTTACTTGGTGGCATAACATGTCTAGTTGGATCATTGTCTTCCTCTATTACTTGGTGACTCATTTGGATTCCTTTCATATTTGGATACATTTTAGGAAGCTTCTGCAGTGGAAGGTTCCCATGTGGCTTTTAATGCTAGTTGTTCCTCCTCATATTCTCTCACTTACCCTTCTCTCCCATTCCCCACCCTATTTTATATTTCCATTTTCCCCTCTGTCTCTTTATACACTATAGTCTATTTCCCCTTTCTTTGGGAAATCCTCTCCTCCCCCTAGTCCGTGTGTGGTAATTTGTATTGTAGCACACATGTCAAAAACTTAAAAGCTGATATCCACACATAAAGGAAAATATATAATATTTGTCTTTTGGGATCTGGTTACCTCTATCCATTTACCTATGATTTTTTTCCCTTTTATTTTTATTTTTGTTGAGACAGGTTTTCTCTTTGTAGCATTGGCTGCCCTGGAACTTGATTTGTAGACCAGGCAAAATGGCCTTGAACTCAGAGATCTGCCTGCCTCTGCGTCCCCAGTGTTGGGATTAAGAGTGTATGCTGCTCCTGCGCAGTTACCTGTGAATTTTATAATTTCATTTTCTTAATAGCCGAATAATATTCCACTATGCAAATGTACCATACTTTTGTTATCCATCTGTTGATGGACATCTAGGCTGTTTTCAATTTTTGGCTATTATGAATAGAGCAATAGTGAACATGGTTGAACAAGTGTCTCCCAAGATTGGTGTAGCTGGATCTTGAGGTAGATTGGTTTCCAGCTTCCTGAAAAACTGCTACACTGATTTCTATAGGGGCTGTACCAGTTTGTACTCTGAACAGCACAGTAAGTGTTCCCCTTTCCCTCACCTGCATCAGCATGTACTGGTGGTATAAGAGCAAATCTCAGAGTAGTTTGCCTTTGCACTTCACTGATGGCTAAGGCGCTGAACACTTAAGTGTTTCTCAGCCATTTTTGTTCCAACTTTTGAGAACTATCTGCTAAGTCTGTATACCATTTTTAAATGGGTTATTTGTTTTCTTGATGTTAAGTTTTTTTAGTTATAGATACTAAGCCTCTGTCAGATGTTTAATTGGTAAAATCTTTACCCATTCTATTGCTGCCACTTTGTCTGAATAGTGGTGTTCTTTTCCATACGAAAGCTTTTTGGCTTCATGAGATCCCATTTATTAATTGTTGGTCTTGGTGCCTGTGCTATTGGTGTTCTGTTCACAAAGTCCTCTCCTGTGCCCAGTGATTTCAGATCTATTCTCCATATCCTCTTTTATCATATTCAGGGTATATAGCCTTATGTTGAGATCCTTGATCCATTTGGAGTTGAGTCTTGTGTAGAGCGATAGATACGGATCTATTTGCATTCTTCTACATGCAGAAATCCAGTTTGACCAGAAACATTTGTTGAAGATGCTGTCTTTTTTTTTCCAGTGTGTATTTTTGGCTTCTTTGTTCATCCCCCACCCCCACCCCCCAAAAAAACCACCTCAGATGTTTATAGGTATATTTTCATACATCTGGGTCTTCACCTCCATTCTAATGATTAGTAGTGTATCTGTTTATGTGCTAATACCATGGTATTTTATAACAGGAGCATCATGAGTTTGAGAACCAGAAAACAAATCCATCTCTTCCTAATCATTGTCTTAGGGATGTGCCTCTAGTTTTAGCCTCCTAATTCTTTAATGTAGAGATTAAATTTTGACATGTTAAGTTGTAGTGAGAGAGAACCCTCAAACCACATCTGAGTCATAGCAACATGTATTATATTCCTTGTTATACTATCTTTTAAATTCAGTATGTAGTTTACAGAGCACACCTCACATTTTTTGGAGGCAAAGATCATGGCTTATTTATGTCTGCTGTATTATGCATACTTAAGGAATGTTTTGTTCTTGAATTACTAATAACACTGGTATGTGTTTGTAATGCAACTGCACAGAGATGATCAGCATGTGTGATAAGTTAGGTAGGTCATGAGATCCTAGAGAGCAGACCCTGCTTTATCATTCTGGAATGTTTTAATATAATGTCTGTCAAGTAGTTGATGCTCAGTACTTCTTTGACTACACTGGTATCATTCCCAAACAGTTGAGACAAGCTTAAATGTTGGTTGCTGTTCTTTTATTTTAGTGTTATTTTTCGAAGCAATGTCTAACTATGAAGCTCTGACTGGCCTGGAACTCACTGTGCAGACCAGGCTGGCCTCAAACTCACAGAGATCCGCCTGTCTCTGCATTCCAAGTGCTGGGATTAAAGGTGTGGACCACCATGCCTAGCCCCTGTGTCCTTATTAAATAAGTCATTTATTTATGATTGGTAAAGAAGTTACAACAGATGGTTAGAAAAATCCTGTACTCTAGGACACATGGCCAGTGGACATAAGGGATAGAGGATTGGGGTGTGGTACTAGATTCTGAGATCCTTGAGCACAGACTGCCTTGTTCAGTCTTGCATGCCTTCTGCTTCCACTGTCCAAGAAAATTTTTTCACAGAATTGTACCATATTCTGTCTCATGGATATATCCTGTTTATTTAATCACTTACCATCAACCATGTCATTAGTTATGTCTCTCATAAGATACTTGGGTCTATTTCTGCTTTTTGCTATAGTTCCTGTTCAGTTTTAATTATGTTATATTCACAGATATGCTCTAAAGCTTGCAGAATTCTGACCTTTGGAGAGTCAAGGCAATTGTTCTAGTACTGATTTTCACATGGTCATTTTTATTTAGATGTTGAGAGTGTTAGTTTTAGACAACAGCTTTTCCTCAGGTTAGCATCTCTAAGTGCACAATTTCTTTGTTAAATGGTAGAAATATATTGATGATTGAATTAAGTGCAAAAGTGCTGTTGATTTATAACACCAACTGTGTTTGAAAATACCTAGTATCTTTGCTAAATATAAGTAATATTGTGGAAAACATTACTAATCTGACAGACAGAGATGACACTTAATGAAACACTCTCTGACTACTGTTATGGGTTCAGGAATAGCTACACACTGACCATCAAATGCCAGACTCAGACTGATGAAAGTTTATTGAACGCTGAACAATAGACTGACCAGTCAGGGACACAGTCTGGTCTCAGGTGCCAGACTGTGACTCTGGTGTGTTTCTAAGGCAGGTGTTTTATAAAAAAACAAAACAAAACAAAAAAACCCAAACCGTAACCAAGTGTAGGAAATGAGGAGAGTGGTCAGCACATCACATCATTTTGACTAGCTGAATGTAATGTAGGTAGCTAGATAAAGCTGATTCCCTAGGATAGAAGCTTGGAGACTTTCCAGTTCCCTATCGTTCCAGGAGAAAAGAACATAGCAGGGTATTATGGTTTTATTTAAGTAGAACATATATCATTAATTCAAGCAGAACATTCAAGTATTGAATAAGTAAAAGGCTGTTCAAGTTCTCAGGCAGGTAGAGCTTGAGAGCCTAAGCTTAATTTCACATTATGATCAAGACGGAGACTTAAAGACAAAATGGTTTCTGTTATGCTAAAAATGAAAGTAGATGTTATAGAGGAGCTACAGTTTTAAGCAGGTTACAACACTGCTAATGAAACTATTTCCCCACAGGTTTGTTCTACATCAGATCCGTTATGTCATCTGTCCATGCCTCCTAGGGCTTGGGACCAGTGAGCCCCAGGGATCAACCACAACAAGGAAAATAAGCAGACTCAACTCGCTAGACGTTTGCCTTATGCTAGATACCCTGCTCAGTGCGTAGCTGCATAGTCCCATTTAATTTTTCTGTGATCATTTATGTTCAGGCAGGCGAGGATATTGAAGTTTAGAGAAGTTGCATAGCTGTGATGGCAACAGAGTACAAGCATGCCTCTGAGTCCAGACAAAAGCTCACCGTGCCAGGAGATTGCGCATGTTTGTGGGGTAGTTGTTTCTCCTCATAACGAATACCATGCCATAGGTTTTCAGCCTGCTTCTAAAGGCTGAAGTGATCTAAAATAGTTTATAGGATACCAGAGGGATCCTCATTCCCCATTTATACACTTTGGAGACTAGGTCTTGCTGTGTAGCTCAGGTTGGCTTGAATTCTCGACCCTGCTCTTCAGCCCCCATTCTGTAACTCCAAGCACATGCCAGCATGCCGTGCTCGGCATCAGTCTGTCTTCCAGTCTCATCTCTACTCTCTATACATTAGACTGCCCACAGAGTTCTAAAATGTAACAGAGATTAGTTTTGCCCCTCCTCGGCTTCACTGAAATCATAATTTCTGGTGGGCTTGTGCTGCTGTACTCATCAACACTCCTTAGGGACTTGTGTAGGGCAGCCAAGCCTTGGCTCTGCCATTTATTTGCTCTTTGGCCCCGGTAAGATACTCAACTTTGAGTAAAATCTCCTTACCTGTAAAATGATGAAAACTGTCTGAAGATTTCTAAGGAATAAATTAGGGAATGCATTTGAAGCACTTAGATTGGTGAATGGTACCTTGGAATATTTGGTAAATATTAGCTGCTTTTTTATAATAATAGTTGACATTTGTTGATAACACAAATCCCACCGAGGAAACAGTTGGGTGTGTCTGGTTCTTGACTTACTGCTTTTCATTTATTTCAAAAATAACAAAGCTGGTGCTGTTTGAAACAACACCAGAAGTCAATAGCAGACGCGCCGTCACCCTTTATCTATAGAGCGTGTGGTGTTCTGTGAATTTACTTTGCATTCATTTATTTTTCTCTTCTGTTGTTAACCGTAGGAAAATGTAAATAGCATGAGTGCAGGGTCCTCGTCTGTACTGTTTACTGCTATCGTCCCATATTCGTTTGTGGCAGTTTTAGATGTCATTAGAAATCAGTAAACAACAGCTGCCTTTAATGTTCTTGTTATTGTTCTCTGAAGGCACATAGCGACTATACATCACCGAGACAGTTGCTGACCTCAGATCTGTCTTCTGTTTGTTTGTAATAACTTTTTAAAGTGTGGAACAAACAATTAAGCAGATTTGTCAAAATTCTGTCCCATAACTCTATATTCAGACTATAAATTTGCTGACCTAGAAGGTTGCATTACCACCACAGTGCAATTAGTAACCCTCTAAGTCAACAAATACCTTCCAGGAACAAACCACAAGATGGTAGGACTCTAGGTCTCTGTTGCCTTTAAAGAGACAGTCACTAGCAGTATTAGAAATAGAAAGGTTGGGTTTAAATTTTTTTCATTATTTTTAAGTGTAGCTCAAGAAATCTGGCTTGTTTCCTGATAATATGTTCACGTTACATCAGTAACTTACTATGATGCTAATTCTGCTTTTACTCCTAACTTGTTACACAACCACAGACAAATGATTCCTTTTTTCTTGGTCTCCGTTTTCTCGTTCTTTAAATATGAGGGTTAGACTAGATGGCTAAAAGAAAGAGATGACATTTGCTCACTGTGATATATGATTGTCAGAAAATCTGATTAACTGAGGAAGAAGCATTATTTCAGGTTCTTTTAACCCTCTAAAATTGTATTTCATGATACTAATATTTTCCATCATTTTTATGTAACAGTAACACGGCTTATATATGCTGCTGTGCCTATCTTAGGTGAATCTCAATAGATTTCATGACTTGTTCTGATTTTAGCGTAATTCCATGGTTTAAATGTCATGTTCAGGGGCTGGAGAGAGAGTTCAGAGGTTAAGAGGACAGGCTGCTCTTCAGAGGTGCTGAGTTCATTTTCCAACAACCACATGTCTCTATAATACTAGGTGGTGCACCACAACCATCTATAGTGATTTTGGTGCCCTCTTCTGGCATGCAGTTGTACAAGCAGATAGACATTGTATTCATAATAAATAAAGAAAGAAAGAAAGAAAGAAAAATATTTTTAAGATGCCATGTTCATGTCACTCCTGAGCCAAATAGTGATTTTGGTGCCCTCTTCTGGCATGCAGTTGTACAAGCAGATAGACATTGTACTCATAAATAAATAGATAGATAGATAGATAGATAGATAGATAGATAGATAGATAGATAGATAAATAAATAAATATTTTTAAGATGGCATGTTCATGTCACTCCTGAGCCAAAATAGTATTTTTTAACTGATTCATGATCCTTATCTAGGGGATTCTGGTCCTAACAGAAAGAAAAGTCATCAAGGAGTATGGAGGAAAGCCATAGGCCAGCATATGGAAGTGCCTACACTGTGAGGAAAGGCTTGGAAGAGTGACTTGAAGGAGGATTTAGATAAAGGTTATTTTTAAGTTGGAGACGGACCAAAGGTACACAAAAACAAGCAAGCAAACAAACAAAAATAGGATCATTGTTCTTTTATTATACTTAAAAGAAAACCTTTGTGATAAGACAAGTTTCCTTGTAATTCTCTTGGGTACCTTGAATTATCATTATAGCTTATTTAGCAAAGCTATTAGTAACTGGGCAAAATCCATACCTTACTGCTTTGCTCTTTTCCTTCCAGGCAGCAATCATTAGTAGAGTGCAATGTAGGATTGTGGCTCTGGATCTGCGAAGTCATGGTGAGTAGAGCCCCTTACGGCTTCTGACCCCATGCAGTTACCCAGCCCCTCTAATAAACCCAGACATTAGCAGTGTTGGCACAAAAGAGCCTACTGTACTTTATTTGGGTATTTTGGGAGGAATCCTAGCTTATAGGTAGGCTGTTATAATTATCTATTGTCTCCAGAATAGCTAGCCATAAAGGTTTGTCTGAACTGTAGAACATCCTTGCTAAATCTGTCCTTAAAATAGATAAAGTCCCCATTTCATTACTTCTGGTTTTATGATTCCTATCACTGAAATTTTTATTTTAAAAATTTTTTAGGAGAAACTAAAGTGAAGAATTCTGAAGACCTGTCAGCAGAAACAATGGCAAAGTAAGGAAGCAAACCCTGATAGATTGCCTGAGATTTGTCACCATCATAAACAGTAGTACAAGTTTTATCATGCTGCTGGTAAAATTGTTGGACAGTTGTTAACATACAAATTTCACTTCTGTTCTCTCTTTGTTTATCCTTACTATTTCATCTCAAAGGCCACCTTCATCTTTCTTTGTGTATCATTCTGGTGGTCATCAGGTATATCATTCTGGCGGTCATCATGTAAAACACTTGAAAATTGTTTTAGTTTGTACAGGTTTTTGAGAATTTTCCTTCTGTTGGTAGAACGAAATGGATTGTGGGTATCTTTTATGGACTCATGCTTAGAAAAGTATTTGAGTACAAGTAAGCTGGAATGCACATTTAGGTAGCCTGCACACATTCATTGTCTAGTATAACAGGAAGGTAAGGGCAGGCTATGGAAGAATAGCTAGTTAGAACCTGGGTCTCTTAAGTCATATATTGATTGTATAAGCCAAAGTCCTCAGTGTGTTCACGTAACAGGGCCACATGAGAACTAGCAAAAAAAAATGCAGGTGTGTTGGACCTATCCCAGACTTGATGAATCAATATTTTTAGCAGTAAAATCTAGACATAGATGGGATCCAAGATGGCTGCCAGGAGAGGACACCGTGTCTGAGGAGTAGGAGAGCAGAAACAACGCAGCGACCAGGAGACTGAACTCTGGGACCTAAAACACCAGCATTTTTGATTGCCGGGTGAGCGGAACTCCTACGGCGGGAAATCAAGTGGGAAAATCCTAGGGACAACCAGTTATTCCCTGGAGATTCGGCAGCGCACAGCTCTGATCTGAACGAGCAGCCACGCTGGGCACCCGCAACCCCAATACTAGACTGGGTCTCACAGCCTTTGGACCAGACGGAGGAGGAACCGCATACCTTTTTGACTGACCTGCACACTGCGGGTCCGCCAATAACCACCTCAGTCCGTGTGTGAGTCCACGGGCGAGTCAGAGAAAGACCCGGCGGGCATACACCAGGCTCACACCAATCGCTTCCGCAAGACCCAGCGGGCATACACCAGGCTCACACCAATCGCTTCTGCCGGAAACCACCTCAGTCCGTGTGTGCGCCTGTGGGTACACGAACCAGACTGAGAGAGCCTAGGAGACCGTTTTGACTGGCCTGCACACTGCAGGGCGCACACTGCTCAGGCCCGCCAGTAACCACCTCAGTCCGCGGGTGTGTGTGTGTCCACAGGTAGTTCTGCTTCTACCGGTGGGCATTCCGCAGGTGCACATCAATCGTGTCCCCAGGAAACACCTCAGACTAGGAGGGCCTAGGAGACAGTTTTAACCCGCCTATGCGCACAGGTCCGCCAGCGACCACCTCAGTCCGTGTGTGTGTCCACTGGCCGGTCTGAGAAGGCTGTGGGCACTATTTCAGACAGGCCTGCGTACAGCGGATGCACACTGCTCGGCAATGCCTGCAACCAATCCAGAACCACTGTGTGTGCCCCAAATATCATCTCAGACCGTGGTGCACAGCCCCTGACCCAGAAGGGGGCGACAAGTCTCCAGTCCAGGGGAGAGCCCTTAGCAGCAAGCCCAAGGCAGAGCGCAGGGCCCCCAGCCGACATCTCAAAACGGGACACTCAGCATCTAGCACAGAGAGAGGAGCAAAACCTTCAGACCAGAAGGGTGACCAGCCTGCAGTGCTCACAGCTTCTAGCACAGAGCA
>CM053758.1:73510654-73605867 GCA_028658305.1 Pachyuromys duprasi | reverse complement strand
CAGATATCAAGACTCTCGGTTAAGCCGTTGGCAGAGGGCTGGAAGTAATAATAAATATAGGGGAAGTTAGTAAGACTTGGGGAGAACAAGAGCTCCACAAAGATCAAACTGAGCAGGGCACAAGGGTCTTATATGGGACAGTTTCTCCAACCAGGGACCATGTGTGGACATGGCCTAGAACCCCTGCTCAGATGTTGCCCATGATAACTCATTGGTGAACTGAAGACCCTAGTAAGGGAAACAGGGACTGTTTCCGTCTTGAGCTTGATGGCTGACTCTTCGACCCTCCCTCATACATGCCAGGGAGTAACAGCCTGGCTAGATCCCAGAGGAGGACATTGCAGCCAGCCTGGAGGAGACAAGATGATCTGGGGTCAGATAGAAGGGGAGGAGATCCTCCCCAGTTGGTGGACTTGGAGGGGGCGGGGAGGAGATGAGGGAGGGTTGGGGAGGATGGGAGGGAGTGAGGGAGGGGAATACACATGGGATGCAAAAAACCTAACCTGTGATTGATATACAAATAAATAAATTTATTTAAAAAAAATCTAGACATATACTTTAAAATATTCTTTTTACTTACGAGTATGGATGCCTCGCCACATACTTGCCTGGTGCCTGCAGAGGTCAGAAGAGAGTGCCAGCTGTCCTAGAACTGGGGTTCCAGACAGTTGTGAGCTACCATGTAGGTGCTGGGAAGAACCTGTGACTTCTGGAAGAGAAGCCAGTGCTCTTAACTGCTGAGCTCCCTCTCTAGCCCTGGTATTTATATTCTTAAAACACTCTTCAAAAGTATATGATGTCATCAGTTCCACAATGGTATTTAAGAACCATTATCTTTAATAAGAATAAATTCTAAGTCATTGATAATCACCTTTAGATTGTGTAAACACACCTTTTCTAAGCTTAGATATGATGCTGATGACATGCATTTTATATATATTCATATACACCTGTATATAAATACGTATGTATATTTTATATATATATATATATATAAGAAAAGGATATTAGATTCCATTGTAAATGGTTATAAACCACCATGTGATTTCTGGGAATTGAACTTGGGACCTCTGGAAAAGCAGCCAATGCTCTTGTTTGTTTGTGTTTTCAAGACATGGTTTCTCTGTGTAACCCTGACTGTCCTGAAACTCACTCTGTAGACTAGGCTGGCCTTAAATTCAGAGATCCATCTCCCTCTGCCTCCTCGGTGCTGGGATTAAAGGCATGTGCCACAACTGGCTGGCTGTAGCCAGTGCCCTTAACCACTGGGCTACCTATCCAGACCCAGTTGTTAAGCATTTTAGACCCTGTCTACCTTCAGACATTAGCAACTTTCATAGAGAATGGCTAACTCTAGTTAAAGCATATTTTAAGATGTGGCAGTTAATATCTTCCAGAACATTTTATTTTATTCATTTTATTTTTATCAACTTAAATTTTTTTAGAATTGAGAATTATTGTAGAATTTATGCATTGGTATTTGTTCTAAATTTTAACCTTTTTTTTTTTTTTAAGATTTGCCCCCAAATAATAGACTCATTCCATATGGCTTTAGATTAATTAATTGAGCCTCTAGTCTGTCTGTGTGCAAGTATATATATGTGTGTGTGTGTGTGTGTGTGTATCTGTATATCTATATATGTATATCTTTACATGGGATGCTTTACATGGGATCTTTACAATGCTCTGTCATATTGATATATATATAAGAATACTACTTGCTTTTACTTTTCCAAAACTTTATAAATCGCCTACATTACTTATTCCAGAGACTACTCCTTAGCTAAGTCATCCTTGTTCTTGAAATGGTGTTCACTCCAATAGAGTCACTCTAGATCTATAGATCCCAAGGAAAAGGAGCTTTAAATAAATGTGGTAGCAGAAAAAAAAAAAAAAAACCTTTGGTGGATATTTAATGATATTTTGCTAGACTCATTGAACTTAACTGACTTGGATAATTTTATAGTTGGTATATATGTCTGAGTTTCTTGTAAAATAGTAGTAAGGACCCTTTCAGACAAGATTGCTGAAGAATTACCTTACATGACACAGAAAGCTCGTAGTGCAGGACAGGTACTTGCCCTCCATTGCTGTATCATTGAAACTGCAGATTTGATTCACAAAGAACAGTGGTGTATTTAGGCTCACAGTTCTAGAAGCTGGGAAGTCTAGAGCATGATACTAGTCTTGGATTATAGCATGGAGAGAATTTCACATGGTGAGACATCTGTTAGCCAAAGAAAGTGCTCTTTATAAAGGGTGACTCACTCATTAATCTGTGAAGGAGTTAATCCACTCATGAGGCGGGCCCCCTTATAACCCAGTAACTTTTATAAGTCCTGCCTTCTACTACTATTATCTAGAACAAAAGCCATTAAGATGAAGACTGAGCATCCTTCTAGTTCTGAGTGTAATTTGGAACTTTTATCAGTGTTTGTTTCCAGTAGAGACACTTCAAACTTGCAAATAATCATACTTCATAAAATAAGAATTTGAGAGAAACAGCGATCATAAAAACACTGAAGAAATTTTTGTTTTTCCTTCCACTGATATCACTTTGCCTTTCACAGGGTGTCTTGTCTTTAGTAGCCATGCTGCTATGAAGGAAGCTTTGATTTTTTTTTTTTTAACTTTTCAATTATCTTTTCAGCTGTCTTTTGACTCTTTTAAATAGCACTTTACCTTTTGGATAACAGTTTCGCTTTCACTTCTCACTCATTTCTCAAAGTCACTCCTACAGATTGTCCTCTGACATCTACATGTGCCATGACATGAACACACACACTCATAAATATAAAATAAATGGAGGCTGATAGCCATCTTATTACTACATTGCATTATAAATGGGAAAACAGAGGATAAGAGTAAATTATTTCTCCAGAATGCCAACCTTAGGTTAAACATAGTTGTACGTTTATATGACTGTAGTGAATGTGTAGATAAAAAAAGGATATAAAAATTAGAAATTTAGGATTCTTAGTTCTTAATCTGCCATTTATCTGGAGAACCAGGTGTGTGTCTCTCTGCAGAGACACTAGGGGTACATAGTGTGTTTGTAGGGTGGCCCTGTGAACTTTTCCCGTTTCCCACAGCTATTCGTTACAGCTCAGAAGAAGGAAGTGAGAAAGAGAGCTTTTTTTGTGTCCTCCTCCAGCACTCTCATATCTCTCCCTCTTTGCAGAGACGTTGGCAATGTGGTTGAGGCCATGTACGGAGACCTCCCGCCTCCAGTCATGCTGATTGGGCACAGCATGGGCGGTGCCATTGCAGTGCACACAGCAGCAGCCAACCTTGTGCCAAGCCTCCTAGGCCTTTGCATGATCGATGTTGTGGAAGGTAAGTTTTCCCAACCATACCAGACTCAGTAACTGTCGGAGACATCCCTGGCACATTATTGCCTTGGCCTTAGTTTATTCTCCATTTCACACTTCTTAAAGTATGCTTCTATGTCTTTGTATCTTTATAAAATTATACAATCATTTTTTATGTTGCCAGAAATTGTTCATCAACACCCTTTTATGGCTATATAGTATTTCTAATTATATGTATGTCTGTTAGTTTTATTTAGCCATTTGACAAAGACACTGCTTTTTATTTTCTGATTTGCCCTGAGAATCTCACTGCTGCTTGTACAGGTTAGCTGTATTTGTTGGTGTGTGCTACAAAGGGAGTGAATACCGATACTCAAGAATTGCTGAGAGCCATATTGGAAGCTGGCTTGTGTTAATCGTTAGAATGTTCTTAAACTGCATCTTTATTTTTACCCAAGCCTCACTGAATCTTGCTGCTACCAGGCGCAAATATATAGACTTGACTTGGTGTAATAGTTTTTGCCACTGCGACAAAATATTTAAGATAAGCAATTTAAAGGAAGAAAGATTTACTTTGGCCCATAGAGATTTTGGTTCATGGCTAGCTGGTCCATTGCTTTTAGGAGGTGGTGAATCAGAACATCATATAGAGGGAGACTGGGAACAAACCAGCTTTCTCCCAGTTACCTGCTTCCTCTCAGTAGGCCTTGCCTCCAAACAGCCCACTCACTATGCATTCAACAATGGATTAGTCTATTGATGAAGTTAATGTCTTCATTATATAGCCACCTCTCCATAGTGTGACCAGTGCAGGGCAAGCCTTCAACCATGAATTTTTGAGGGGGGATTCTTCCTGGGTAAGCGATGCCATTCCATCATTGTGAATATGAGGAGTAATATGAGTGTTGCTTACTTGATGATACAAGCAAAGGCAAGGGTTTGTAAGACTCCAATAGCATAGGAAATAAAGTATCTCCAGGAATTCCACAGAGTTAAGAAGCTTCCAATCTTTTTTATCAAAATATTCATCAATTCAGCAAACCCAGCAGCAGGGACCAGCAGCAGCTACCACAGACCTTCTCAGACTCTCTCATTTATACCCTCTCAAGAATTCCTAGAATTAAACTATCTGCAGCTGTTAAAAAATCACACCCCTGCAAGAACATGAGACACATTATAGTTAGCTACTGTGGACAATCTGAAGCAGCTCTATACCCCATACCTGGGATTAAAACAAAAACATTCGTATAGTGTAACAGGGTTTTTAAAGAAGCCAAAATTCTCACTACAGAGGTCCTCGAAAATTGGAAATAGAACTACCAATATGACACAGCTCTACCCTTTTTGGATATATACCTGAAGGACTCTTAACTTAGAATACTAGAGACATTAGAATCCATGTTTATAGTTGCTTTGTTCTCAATAGCTAGGAAAAGGAACTAGCCTAGCTGTCCAGGATAGATGAGTAGCTTTTTTTTTATGTGGAACATATGTGCAATGAAATTTTATGCAGCCATAGAAAATGAAATCATGAAATTTGTGGGAAAATCGCAGCAACTGGAAATCATTGTTAAGCAAAATAAGCCAGACTCAGAGAAATATTGCATGTTTTCTCATATGTGGAACTAAATTCAAAATTTTGTGTGTGGGGGGGAGAGAATTTATAAAGGAGATCTTGAGAGAGGAGAACGATATCTTACGGGGGATGAGAGAGGGTAATGGAGTATACATAATAGGACAGCAAAAGATGGGGGAAAAAGAGGACCAGCTGGAGTGCGGCCTGAAAGGAGAAGTCACGGAGTGCTTCAGAGTGGTCAAAACAAAGTATGACATAGACACGATGAAACCAGTATTTTGTGTGTTAAGTTAAGAAGGGAAAATAGGTATTTCATAGAATTTAAAGCAAGGAAACAAAAAAGTTTATTGATGTGGTTAAAATGTTTTGTTAAATACCAGGTACAGCCATGGACGCACTTAACAGCATGCAGAATTTCTTACGCGGCCGTCCTAAAACCTTCAAGTCTCTGGAGAACGCTATTGAATGGAGGTAACTCACAAATCTAAGCTGCCTTAATTCTAAATGTCATGTTATAGCCTGCCCCCTTCTTCCTTCCTTTCTCTTTTTTAGTCAGCTCAAGCACTAAGATAAAGAGGTAACTTTCTGAATCCTGTGACAGAATGTATAGAAAAACTTTTAAAGCAGAGTATTTTTTAAATGCTTCATAACTGCCTCAGTCATCTGCAAAGTGTGCCTTCCTAATAGAGCATCTCCTAGGATATTAGTAATTCCAGGCCACCTGTGTCCAGCTGGTTTGCCCTGAAGATGAGAACTTAGACCAGGTGGTCTCTAAGGCCTCCTCCTCTGAAGCCTCATGGTTCTGGGTCACTTCCTCTGCTTCATATAAAACGATGACAGAACAGTGGGTGGGGGTTCTGCTGTCTAGAATTATAAGTCTGTATGAAATTTAATTGATGCTAAAGGATGGAGGTTCAAAGATGAGTGGAACACTGTGCTCGCTGCAGGTCAGCCTTCCAGTAAAAGTTCCTGCACTCACTGGGCCATCTCTTCAGCATCAATTTACTTTAGAGCAAATCACCTCTTTTTTTTTTAAAGATTTGTTTTTTTCATTTATATATATATATATGTTTCACACAGATACACAAGTGCCAATAAAGACTTGTGTATGGGTACCACAGTGGCCTGAAGGAGGGAATGGGACCCTCTGGAGACGGGCTTAAGCATGGTTGTGGGCTGCCTGGCATGGGGACTGGGACCCTCAGTGCGCTGCTCCCTTGGAAGAGCAGCAAGCGTTATTCAACCCTGAGCCAGCCAGCCAGCCCAGCAAACTCCTTTGCGATAAAAAAATCTTAATCCATTTCTGAAGCAAGAGCCTGACCTGATCTGAAGAGCTAACCTTAAAGGCCCCATCTCTCTACTGTTGCAGTGAGAATCCAGGTCCTAGGGAATGAGCTTCGAGCACCCATCCCCAGAGCAGCATACAAGACCCTGAAAGCTGTCCTCTGCCTGGCAGCCCTGCCCTGTCATAGGCTTCCTGTGTTCCTTGCACTCCCTTTTCTGAGAAGTCTTCCTGTGCTGACTCGTCCCACGGTGCCTCACAGTGAGCAGAAGGTGCACAGTGCTCTGCTGTGCTCTTCTCTGTGGTCAGCTTCTCATGGTCAGTCCTTGCTGTGGTAGCACGTTGGGCAGACTTTCGGCTCCCTCACTGACAGGAAGCACTTCCTCTGACTCTCGCTCTATTGTGTCATTGTTATCTGTGTGTCCTCACCCTGTGCTTTTCGTGCAGACTGGCACGCAGCGCCTCCTGAAATGCTGCAGGTTCCTTCCTTACAGCTGTGATAGCCAGGTTAAGAGTGGCGGCTGTCTGCACAGTGGCACATGGTGACTGCAGCCTCTGGTTAGATCCCACAGAACCTACAAAACTACTCTTTCCTTCCTGGTGTTGTGCTGAGATGAATTTGGAGTATCTTCTCTCCTTTCTCTTTTTTCTTTTTTAGTGTGAAGAGTGGCCAGATCCGAAACCTAGAGTCTGCCCGCGTCTCAATGGTCGGCCAAGTCAAACAGTAGGTCTATTTCTTTTCCTGGTCAGAGGATGAAAGATAGGAGAAATGAGGTTAGAGATTAGATTCCCCTTTGTTCCTGCACTTATTCTGCCGTGCTGGTAAATGCCTTTGTAAAAATCTGTCACTCTCTCTTCAATTACACAAAATTTTTTTAAAAAACATTTTTAGACACTGAGTGTATCTGGTTCACATTCTTTCTCTTCCCTGTCCACTACCAGAGGTACAGAAGCCTACCTCTCTACTCACCCAACTTTGATGTTTGGTGTTCTTTCTTTTTACTCAGAAAGGAAAAACAACAAAAAACTGAAACCAAAACAAACTAAAAAAGAAAAGACAAAAAATACTAAAACAGAACAAAAAGTGCACAGAAAAACATGGAGTCCATTTTATGATAGGGCTGTGGGGAAACAACACTGTCGGCTGCACAACTGGGCAGTGTGCAGAGTGGGCGTCGTCCCTTCAATTTCTCTCTCCCTCCTCCCCTCCTCTCTTGTCCTCTGGTCTCCCTTATTAAGGTGTGTCCTCAGAGGCAAAGTACCCTGTCTCTATCATGCAGAGCAAGTCCTGTCTCCAGCTGCCGCCAGGCCTTAAACTCATATTAACACCTGCCAGTAAGCTCTAAAAGCAGAAACAACATTTTATTGGTTCTTTGTGAATTTCACATCATGCACCCCAATCCCACTCCTCTCCCCCTCCTGTGTACCTGCCCTCCACCCTTGCAGACCCCCCACCAAGAAAAACAGCAAATCTTGTGGAAGCTGTAGTGTGTCACAGTGTGTCCTCGGTGTACCCTTTTGCCCAAACAGCTCTTCTTGCAAATGTTCATTGCAATGACCTGCTCTGATGAGAGGCTTCTGGCTTCTGCTTCTCTGTCGACACTGGAACCTCACTGGGACTCCGCTAGAGCATCCTTTTATTGCCTTGTGTCATGGAGAGCCTATAGTTTTGGATCTGTAGGCCTGGCCCCTTCATACACTCCAGCAGTTCAGTGGGGTAGATGCTGGGGTGGGCCAATTCAATTCCCGTGGTCTGGGCCTGAGAGTTCTCATATCCCCAGGGTCAGCTCTCCCACGATGCCCCAGTGAGACCAATTTGGCACAGCCCTCAGACAAGATGTTCCCCTGGGCAGCAGCCCAGACCAGAGACTTGCTCCTGGCCTTTGGTGTTAACAGACTCCTGCTGCTGCAGGGCTATGGACCCAGACATGGCCCCCCGTGGCAGCGCAGGCCGGGACCCCACCATGGCCCCAGGTGGCATCACACAGCTTCCTCACTGTCCTCGAATTTCCGGTTCTGACTCTCTTCATTGTACACACATTCTTTCTCTTTCTCTTCCATTTCTCCACCAGTGACTTGCTCCTCTTGGTGGCGCCTGGGATTTCTGAGTGCCAGGCATCATCTCAGGAGTGTTGTCCCCTGCTTGTGTATTATGGCACTGGGCAGTGGTCATCTTGGGCTGCCCCTCCCCCAGCCTGCATGGTGCCCAACTGGTGGTCATCTTAGGCTAGCTTCCTGTCTGAGCCCCCCTGCTCTTAGGCTAGCTTCCTGTCTGAGCCCCCTGCTGAAACCCTCTTGCCAACACATCTCCCCTCTTCTGTCAGGCCTGTTTGGCTGTTTCTGTTTTGAGACAGGGTTTCTCTGTAGCTCTGGCTATCCTGGAACTTGCTCTGTAGACCTGACCTCAGACTCACTGAGATCTGCCTGCTTCTGCCTCCCAAGTGCTGGGATTAAAGGCCACCGCCTGGCAGGAAGTAACATTTTTAAGAAAACTGCAACAGTAGTTGTTTGGATTTGATGTTAAACCTACAGGGGTTCTGCTGGCCATGGTCATTGTAATTGGCAGCTTCTTATCAGCCAGCTGTTACATAAGACTTTTTTTTCCTATGCTCTTTGGGCCTTGTTCTTTTTTTTTTTTAAGTTTTTTAAAAATAATTAATTTTATTTTATGTGCATTAATGTGGAAGTGTCAGATCCCTTGGAAGTGGGGTTGCAGACTGTTGTGCAGTCTGCACTGTGGGTGCTGGGAATTGAACCCAGGTCCTTTAGGAAGAGTAGACACTGCTCTTAACCACTGAGCCATCTCTCCAGCCCCCTGGGCCATGTTCTTAACTCTTCAGGAATACTTCATAGAATTTCTATGAGGGTTATATAAAAATACCAGTAAAACCGCTGTCATTATCCAGAAGATAGCCACTCCCTTTTTATGGCTCCTTATTTGTATAAGAACTGAAAACTAGCCACTAGCATATAGTGACACATTTGTCATGACCACCTCCAACCCGAAAAACACACATCCTATTCCTAGGAACAGTTTTAGCTGTAACTTTTTGTAGTTGTTGTTTTGTTTTGGTTTTTTTGGAACAGGGTTTCTCTGTATAGCCTTGGCTGCCCTGGAATCAATTTGTAGACCAGGCTGGTCTCGAACTCACAGAGATCCACTTGTCTCCTGAGTGCTGGAATTACAGGTGTGTGCCACTGCACCCAGCTCAGCTCTAACTTTAATTATAAAAGACCATAAGAATATCTAAGATGATTTGATAAGACATTCATGAAAGTATTTTCTTTAATCTAGGTGTGAAGGAATTACGAGTCCAGAAAGTTCCAAATCCATAGTAGAAGGAATCATAGAGGAAGAAGAGGAAGAGGAAGAAGGAAGTGAGTCAGTAAACAAGAGGAAAAAGGAAGATGACATGGAAGTGAGTGAAAGTCTCACCCTTGGAAAGATGGAGGGAGGAGATAAATAACTTTGTTATTTTTGTCAAATTAGAAACTTGAGGGGCGGAAACACCATGGTGAGAGACCCTTAGCTGGAAGGCGTTAACATGGCGCTCACCAGCGGAACGTGAAATACGCTGTGCGTGTCCCTCAGGCTGTCTCACCAGTCTCTCTCTCGCTTCTGTAGCTTCCTGTGGTTTTCCTTAGGGGAAAGGAAATGTCATTTCCTCCCTGTATCCTATGACTGTCCAGTTCTTAGCATCTTTCAAAGCTTTGACGTTAGTGTCTGTCAGTCCATCTGCTGACAAGAACAATGTAACATTTTTGAAGTTGTGCATATTAAGTCCTAGAATTGAGCGCATTTAAAGATGCTGTGGGCCCTGTCAGTGCCGTCTCCTGCTGCCTTCTAATTACACAGGAGTACTTTCCCAAGCAAACAAGTTATGTTTAGCTCACGTCTGTGTAAGTAGTGAGTTTGGTAGAACAATTTGTTTGAGGCCAGGGATGGGAAGTGCTGCTTTGGAGGTGTGGGGTAGTGACTTTTTAGGGCATAATGTAAGCATCTTAATGGCAGGTAATATTGGGGATATGCCCTTGCCTTTGGGGATACTACTGTTACCAGAATAGTACATTTTTTAAAAGTGTTTTTTATTTAATTATGATCTTACTGCCCTTCTTAAGGTCACTGATAAGAATATTTTATATTTCTTTAGAATTTACAGATATGTAAATAATGCCTCATCTGTTTGGGCTTCAAAATACCTTGTAAGGTAAAGGGAGATTTTTCTCTTAATATAAAACATAGGCAGCGGGATCACAAATACAAGGCCTGTCTGGACTTAAAATGAGTTTAGAGCCTGGGTAACTAGTGATACCTGTCTAAAAAGTACAAGAACAAGGAAAGCAAAAAGGGCCAGCCATGTAGCTCAGTGGGAAATACTCAAGCATGCAGAGGCCCTACACCATTGCTAGTACTGTTTTCTCTCCACCTTACCTCAAAGAAGAGGCCTGCCCAAGGAAATCCAGCAAATAGTAGATTTGGAACGGCAGCAGTGACTCACTGTTACCTTCACGTGCTGTGAGTGGAAGTAGTTCACAGTGCCCATCACTGGCTTTTACTGAGCTCTTGGTTGTAGAGACCACTCTTCCACCTCTTGGTACAGGTGTAATAGTGGTCTCTGTATAATCACACACAAAAATGAGAACAGGGTTTTTAGACGCTCCTAATTTTTAATGCCTGTTCTTTGTTCTTAGTAATGTTTTAAAATAAGCACCATTATATGAATTTATAAACTCCGGAAGTGCATTTGAGGGACAAGCTGAAAACATTAAACACTGAGTATCCACAGCAGTCATTTCCCATTTCTCCTCAGCTCTCCTAGCTGAGACAATCACTAATCTACTCTCAGTCTGTAGATTTGCTTAATCTGAACATTATATATAAATGGAATTATGTGATGTGTGTCTTTGTGACTGGCTTCTTTTACTATAGGACAGACTTTTCAAGGTTCATCCATGTTGTTGCATGCATCAGTGTTTTCCTTATTTATATGTCTGAAAAAATAATTGTATCGGTATGCCACATTTTAATATATTCATCACTTGATGAATATGTAGAGTTTTCTATAGTTTTTCCATTATGAATAATACTGCTGTTAACATTCATCTCAACTTTATGTGTGGACAAGGGATTATTTTCCCAGTTCTTGAGCAGGGAATTACTAGAGAAGGTGGGAACTGTGGGAACTGTGGGAAAACTGTTTTCAGGGGGCTGTAACACTTTTCCTTCCTATTACAGGGACTGAGACTTGTAGTTTCTCAAATAATTACCATGTTGCTGTCTCTTTCTGTAGCCTCCTTATGACTGTGAAATAGCATCTCATTGTGGGAGGTTTGGGCTGGGGTTTTTTGGTTGTTTTTTTTTTTTTTTTTGGTTTTTTTGTTTTTTGTTTTTTTAAGATAAAAGTATTATTGTTTAGTCCAAGCTGCCCTCAAACTAGCAGCATCCCTGTCTGAACTCCGGAGTGCTTGGACGACAAGCAGATGCCACATGAAGCTTGTATTTCCATGTTACCTGTTGCTGTTGGGCATCTTTTCATTGCTTATTGCCTAGCTGTGTCTAACTCTCTTGCATATGACTGTTTCTCTGTTTTTCTCAGCACTGTAAAGGAGGCTGCCTGTCCCCCACCAATATTCTTGATTCTCTTAACAGAGGTCATTTGACCATATATCTGTGTTCATTTCTGGGACCTCTGTTTCATTTGTCTGTCTTTAATGACAGTACTTAAGGCTTTCTTGTTTTTGTGGTTCATTGTTTTTGTGGCCTCACACATACTAAACCTCTGCCTCTAAACTATGTCCCAAACTCACTCTTCCCCTTTCCCTTCTCTGTTTCTCTCTCATTTTATAGCCCCAAATTTTTAATAACTGCAGATTGTAGTGGTTTTGAAGTCAAGAAATACAAGTTCCTTAGTTTTCTTCCTCTTATGCAAAGTTGGTTCAGAATCATATGTAATCTTAGATAATTTTAGGATCATTAAAATATCTTCAAAAAATATCATTTAAACACCATAGGGATTCCACTGACTCTGTGGGTCGCTTTGGGTGATGTGGACAGCCTAGTCACCCACTGATCTTGTTTTGATATCTTGTGTGCACATCTGGATTTTCATGGTGAAGTTGGTGCAGTATCCTATCACTTATTTCAGTTACAATATTTAACCTGTTTCCACGATGCAGGGAAACATGGGGCTCACTTATTACTTCACCTAATATTTCATAGCACACTTTGTGCCCATTCACCATCTGGTAGTCAAAAGAAGACACATGACATTTTTCATATCTGTCACATTGTCTTTTTAGAATGATCATTACTAGTCATCCTCATGAAAAAAATCCAAAAATGAGAAGAAAGTACCCTACTTGTTCTCTCCCATAGAGAACACAGACACACACACATTATCACAGTTTTCTGATCGTAACCCTAACTTGAATGACAGTTTCTGCTGTTTCTTTCACTTAAGGTTTTTTTTTTTTGAAGTGGGGAGGGTTTGTTTTACTACAGTGTGGTCTTTGTTTGTGTTCTTTTGCTGATGTGCCCTTTCTACTCACTGGAAGAAAAAATCCATCTTGGCTTAATAATTAGCTGCCTTTGTGACCTCAAGAAAGTTTCCTAAATTTACCCAAAGTAACAGAAATTGTTGGGTATACTGGACTATGTTTGTAGTGCCATTTGAGAGGCAGAGGCAAGAAGCTCACGGAAGCCAAAAGAAACCAAATAGAAGTGAAAAAGAGAACTTGCAGCAAAAGTTACAGCAGCCCGCAGCACTGTTAAAGGGTTGGATGTCCACTGAGTGTCTGGGCGCAAAAGTGCTAGTTCTCTTCCTTTCCACAGCCCTGGCTTCCATGCTGCGCCCCCAGGGCTTGCCTCAGACTCACTTTGCTCTTATTCCTACAGACCAAGAAGGACCATCCATACACCTGGAGAATTGAACTGGCCAAAACAGAAAAGTACTGGGATGGCTGGTTCCGGGGCTTATCCAATCTCTTTCTTAGTTGTCCTATTCCTAAACTGCTGCTCTTGGCTGGTAAGTGTGACTGTGTGCATGTGTGCATGCGTCCTTTCATGTGTCCTTGAGGGCGTGCATGTGTTTGTGTGTGTGCGCGTGTGTGTGTGTTACTGCATGTGTGCATATGTTTACTTGGCTAGAATAATCAATTACCATAGATTGTATGGCTTAAAGAACTGAAACCTGTATTGTCTTTTTCTGTGGCCTGATAAGGCTGCCTCCAACTCAGGAGGAGATGATCAAAGAGCCAGCCACTGAGTTCACGTCAGAGACAGCCCCTGTTTCCCTTCTAGGGTACCCACTTGGAGACTGAGCTGCCATGGGCTACATCTGTGCAGGGGTTCTAGGCTATCTCCATTTGTGGTCCTTGGTTGGAGTATCAGTCTCAGAACACAGAGGAAGACAATGCAGACAGTTCTGATGAGACCTGATAGGCTAGGGTCAGATAGAAGGGGAGGAGGACCTCTCCTATCAGTAAACTTGCAGAGGGACATGGGAGGAGATGAGGAAGGGAGAGTGGGATTGGGAGAGGATGAGGAAGGCTGCTACAGCAGGGATACAAAGTGAATAAGCTGTAATTTACAAATAAATAAATATATATTTTTAGAAATTCCAAAAAAGAAAAAAGAACTGAAACCTATATTCTTCCAGTCTGGGGACTGTAAGATCAGAGTTAAATTAAATTCTCAGAATTCTCTTCCGGTTCACAGACCTTCTCTCTGTGCTATCACATGGCTAAGAGAAAGCAAGACAGTTTTTTGATGTCTTTTACAAGGACAACAATCTTATTCCCCGTACACACACACCCTTATGACCTCATTTTACCCTTTTGCAGACCCCGTCTTCAAATACACTGGTGCTTAGGGCTTCACCATGAATTGTGGGGGACAGTCCAGTCTGTAGAGGTGTGTGTATTCTGTCATCTGGATGTGGCCTCCTGAGAGCTGTTAATGTTAGCCAAATGGGAAGTAACCTCTGAAGTGGAGAGACACCCTCTAGCCTCCTCATATGCAGCCTAAACGTTGTGGGGCACAAACGCCTTCCAATGTGGCGTGGCGTGGCGTTGACCTGGCTGAAACCAGTTCCTACAGCATTCTGAATATTGTGAGAGTCTGGACATGGAATTTTGTTTTTATGTAAACATCTTTAAGTGAGCGTGATTGGGGCTGGAGAGGTGGCTTAGCAGTTAAGAATGTCATTATTTCAGAGAATCCGAATTTGGTTCCCACCACCCGTATGGTGGCTCACAACCGTCTGTAACTCCAATTCTAGGAGGTCAGTGCTCTTTTCTGACCTCTGCAGGTGCCAAGCACATATACCACACACGTATATACATACAGGCAAAATACTCATGTACATAGAAATAAATAAATTAAAAAACTGAATTTGATTACCCAGAAACGTCAACCTGAAGGTTTTCATGTGGTGGGAATATGGGAATCAGGAATCGTGTTGGTCTGGGCTGACAGGGCAGTGATGTCCATAGCTCTGCAGTGTTGTTTACCTGGAACTCAGTGAAGCCTATTTCACAAGGCCTTTCTAGGGAGCTGCTCACAGAGTCTCCTGTTTTGTTCTAGGTGTTGATAGATTGGATAAGGATCTGACCATAGGCCAGATGCAGGGTAAGTCATCCAGAAATTGTGCTCTTTTCTGAGGGCGGAGAAGTGGGCAGTCAGAGGAAAATTGATGTTCCGAGATAGTGATTGTGAGCATGAGAACGACCTTCTATAGACATACTCCTCTTCCTACCACCAGGTGACTGTGGGCAATTATTTTCCCTTCTCTGAAGAGTTCTTTTTTTATTTTTAACTAAAAATGAGTTATTACATTAGCTGTGTTTCCATGATAGAAGGATTAAAATGAAGTAATGCATGTGAAAGTCATTAAGGATTACAAGGGTGTCTAACACTGGGAACAGACATAATTTTTCTCAGTGTTTTCAGGAAAAGGAAATAACACCGGTACCAAAGGGTGTAAATTCTGTCACACGACAGCAGGGTGAGGAGGGAGGGAAGACAGCCCCAGTGGGGTCTTAGGTGCTGCCTTCCTAGTAGTCTGTGTCGGCTGGAAAGCTGGTCACGTGTAGAGTGAGAGCGCTCATGCCTCAAAGGGATCACAAGGAAGGTGGCTATGAGCACCGCACACAGTGCAAGTGTGAGGCCACGCGGCAGTGCATGTAGCAGGACCCATTTTTCTCTGTGTTAGAATCATGTGCACTAATGATATAAAGATCTGAAGGAGAGGCAACCTCGTGCACAAGGAGGGCCATTAATAGGCTTGGTGAATGGCATGGCCCCAGTTCCTTCACTGGTTACACAGCCTTGGACCAGACATTGCCCTAATCAAAGTTGGTTGCATAACCCACGTGATTGTGAATCAGCTTTAACAGTGGGTTAAATAGTACACTGAAAACATGAATTACTGTCGCATGAGAGAACTACTTTTGCAGCTTGCACAAGAGCCACAAAGACGTCTCCAACTTTCTTACATTTTAAACGGAAAAACTGGGTCTCAGAGAGGTAAATGCCCCTCTCCTCCCACCCCCCAGTACCTAGCGTGTAACTAGAGTATTTTGATGCCGGCAAGCACCTGGCGCTCCTGCTGTAGCCCAGTCCAGCTTAGCTCTAGTCATTCCTTGTTTTTTCAGTGCTGGTTACCAAATCCTTGGACCAACACACCGGGAAAGCTACATGCCGAGTTGCCGCTCACTTCAGTAACTGTCATCTTAGGGTCTGCAGTATAACTCAGTGGCAGGGTTTGAGTGGCATGCTTGGGGTCCTCGTTTCAATCCCAAATACTCACGCTCCCCCTAATTACTCTAAGTTGTGAGCTTGGAGTGCACATAAGGCAGTGTGAGAAAGCGCCTCTTCAGTGCCTGGCACCCTGTTAAATGCTCACGTGCTGTCTTTCACAGTACTCCATTTCCTCCTTGTTAGCATCTCTCGCAGAGCTCCACATGTGGCTTTCCCAGGCCCCATTGCTAGCCACTGGACCAGCACCATGCCAGGCTTGCTTGATTTCCAAGAGTAATTGCTACTTCAAGCCTTCTACCCTACAGGTGTGCTCTTCTTTCTGTGCAGAAACCTGCCTGGATACCTGCTAGCTCATGAAGCCCCTTTGCCACACTTTGCCAGCCCGTGTGCCCATTTCTACCTTTGGGGCTACATCTATGGTAGCGTGTGTTAGTCTCCCACTGAACCTGTGAGCACAGTAGCTGAGTTTTCTGCCCAAAGTAAATTTACCCCAGGTAGAAAGGAGAGTGCAGAAGGCAGAGGTGAAAAGTGAGGGGGGCATGGACACGGGCAGTTCCACTCATCGGACTTGGCAGCTGTGTCCAGAATGGCCTGGGCTCCCGTGACCTGTGAGGTACAGAGATGATGATAGGAGGGCTCTTGTCCCTGAAGTTCCTTGCTTGTCTCTTTCCCAGGGAAGTTCCAGATGCAGGTCTTACCCCAGTGTGGCCACGCTGTCCATGAGGATGCCCCTGACAAGGTGAGCCTGGAGCCTGGACGGAAGAAGACAGCTGGGAGGCATGTGGGTTCCACAGGAAGTAGGATAAGCCTGTGTACCCAGGTTTATCTGCAACGGCTCCCCAGGCTCCGTCCTGGTGAGGCCTGTGGTCTTGGCTTTGCATGTCTGTACCCAGCAGCTGCTGGTCCCCTCTATTTCACTCCAGGGCCCTGTGGCTAAGATCTTTGTTACCCCTAAAACCAAACTGTACCCTAAATTCCAATTACACTCATAGATTAATAGGGCTCCTCCTTTAAGACAAAGGTGCTTGTAAGCCTTCTGGGAGTAAAAGGTCCTTGTTCTTCTTTGCTTCTCTGGAGCCATCTCTTGCCCTAGTCCCCAGGTCCAGGCCCTTTTGCTCTTAAGCTGCCCACACAGTAGTGCTCAGGAAGACAGCTCTGAGCTGACAGAGGCCCCAGCGCTTACCTTTGTGGGGCCTGGAATCCTCTTCTTTTCCAGGTAGCTGAAGCTGTTGCCACTTTCCTGATCCGGCACAGGTTTGCAGAGCCCATCGGAGGATTTCAGTGGTAAGTATACACAAGCTACCTGAGTCTAGCCAACTGGCCCCCTCAAAATTCAAGAATCGGGCTTAGAGGGAAGCTAGGAATAACTCTGCTCCAGCCCTGCCTGGTCTGGTTCACCAAACTGGTCCGTATTTTCTTGGTTGTATGTAGGCTCTAGTTCAGTGGGGTCTTGCTGAGCTGTAATTGAATCATGCCTTACTCATCTCCTGCAATGAGGTGTCTGTTCTCCAAGGATGCTGTGATGAGAATCAGCCTTTGCCAGAAATTTATGTCCTGCCTCCTGCTGAGCAGAGCTTGGCAGGCCACAGAGGGAATTCCAATCTTGCACTGCTGACATGGTGGGGAGGTGATTCTTTGTTGGGGTCAGGGGTTATCCTATGCATCATAGCAGCACCCTGGCATCTGCCCACTATCTTCTAGGAGCACCCCTAAACATAATTCTGCCAGCCATAAGTGTTTTCAGATGGCACCATGTATCAAAGGAGGCAAAAGTGAACAGTGGCTTCTCTGGAGGAGCGTGAGCAAGCAAGCCCTCATCCTGGAGAGCCCTTCGTATTATTACTAGTTGGGCTGTATGTTGAGGAAGGAGAGATGTGCAGACCCACATTAGGTGGTTCTGGCCCACCTCAAGCGTCTGTTCTGCACTGGAGGAGGCCCTTGCTTCTCAGCCCATGTGTCACATGAGGCGTCACTCCTGTTAGCCTCCTCTCAGACTTTGATAAGGCTTTTGGGGAACTTATGCCCTACCACAGAAAGTTTGAAGAAGAAATGTCTTCTGCCTTAGACAACTCCTTTGCCAGGCAGTGGGAGATGAAAATGCAGGAGTGGCAGGCATCAGACATGACAGGACCTGGGACAGTGAAATCATGACAGTGATGGTTTATGCTGCCCATCCATCTGTTAACTGACCACTGTGGACCCTGCGGATCAGTAATGAAGACTTGATTTCCTAATAAAGTGTTTGGGGGCTTCTGACCATTTGCTGTCTTGGTTGAATGAGCCATCCGCTGAGGCAGCACCCTTGTTTAGCCCTGTGGGGCTGTAAGGAGACGGGACATTGGTGGTCATTAGGGAGTGCTCCCTAGAGGAAGGAGTAAGCTGGAGAAAAGCCTGCGATGGCTCCCTTTGTAATGGTTCCCTCTTTCTACTCTTGTCAGTGTGTTTCCTGGCTGTTAGTGACCTGCCGTCTACTCCTCCCCCTACATCGAGCTCTGTTGTAAATACATCGCACCAGAGGCCACTGTGATGCCGCTGTCTCCTCCTCACCATCCCGCCCAGCCATGTGACACCGGCTCCCTGTAGAGGGGCATCCCAGATGTACAACCCTTTCCTGTATACTTGTCAAAAGCATTGTTCTCTAGGGCCCTTGTTCAACAGTGGCCTGTGCAGTCTGGGGTCCCCAGCTCTTCCCCCCACTCCTGTGCTCCCTGCCTTGCCTCGGGTGAAGCCTCCAGAGCTGCTCCCTGGCCTGCTCTTGGCACCCAGCAGTGTACCTGGGTCCACATGTCTCCCCAGGCTCAGGGATCTCCATTCCTTGAGGATGTTCTTGGCATGGTCCTGCCCTACCTCATGGGATGGGCAATGCACACACTGGCCCTTATTTTTCCCTTTAAATAAAACACCAGTCAGGTACCTTTATCCCAGTCTTAACTACTCCAAGTCTGGAAGATCCAGAGTGACCAGGATTCCAGCCTTAGGTTCAGGAAGAGGTAGTTGATAGCAAGTCTCCCAAGAAAGCAGCCTGTAAGCCAGGTCCAGCCAGTCCAAGCACATGGCTTCCCTCCTGGGTGAGCCCACTGTCCCACTCCCACATGTCAGGGCACCTGCCCTGGGCTGAGGCCAGGCTGTTTCAGGGGCCTCATAAGCCTCATCTGCCACAGAGCAGCCCAGGTTAAACACAGCCCATGCACAAAGCCACGGGCTAAATCCTGTGGAATTGTTTTTAATGATCAAATTTATCCATTTCCATAGTTGGTTCCTGGAGGTGGGCCAAGTGCCCGATTGCCTCTTCTAGACCCACAGCTTCTCACTCCACTTGTGGATTCCATGTTACTGTGTAGAAACATCACAGACTAGCATCCCCAGTCTCTGCCCTCGTCCAGCTGCCTCCGCACAGCACCTCCGCCTCCCCCTGCTGCCCAGGAACGCCATTTCCATGGGCAGGGAGGGGCAGCCCCCTGATGCCCATCTTTCTGTGACTATCTTAGGTGACGTGTAGCCCTCTTTGTTCTTCACCCAACAACTTCCTATGCCTGTCTGCTGCATGGTCCAGAGTCTGGGACCGACTTTGTTTCTTTGTTATTTATGATATTGTTTAAAGAAAATAAATATCTCCCAACCTTTATTCATCTGAGGAGCTGTCCTGATTTTCCTGATCTTTTTAGTTCATTAGATGTACTTGCGCCAGACTCCAGAAGCCCCTTTCTCCTTAGTCTATCAGTGTCTGTAGCCACTGGCCAGTAGCCCATCCTCCTATAAGCACAGCATCAACCCTAATGAAGCTCTGGGAAGGATGGGCAGACGCAGCGGGGTGCTAGGAGGAGTTATCAGGGAGGAGAGAGGGACACGTCTTTGTCCACAGCCTATCAGTATCTTCCCCAAATCTGATCCCGAGATAGGCAGAGCGTGTCTTGACTGCAGCCCGGGAACCTGGAGTCCAGTCCCATTTCCTCAGCTGGCCAAGAAGAAGACAGTTCACCTCTGTGCCTGCCAACACCCAAGGTTTATCCACAACCCTGGCTCCTGAGTTCTAGACTCGTGTGCCCATCTGTCCCATAGGTCTATCCCAGGGGACCTCTTGAGTGCATGGTTCCTGCTTAGTATGTGTCTATTGTCCAGACTGCAACTTCACTCTCATATCCAGTTTGCTGCTCTGCACCACCTTTATGACCCTCTTTCCATCCCAGCTACTTGCTGACCTGGACCTCATTATCTCTCACCTAAATTACTACCTTACCCTTGTTGGTTTCCTGCTACCAAGCCCTGCCCCAGGACCACTCTCTACACACCTGCTCCAAGGGCTTCAGTTCCCTCATCTGCACACTAGTGCTCATCTCTACCACAGATGTGGAGGACCGTACACTGTGGATAGAGTAGATCAGCCGGCAAAGCACATTGACCGGCACAAGGCGGACTCTTGGTCCCTGAGTCACTGGTGCCAGCCTCACCTGGAGTTTGATGCAGGTTTTATCCTTACTCCATTCTTGTTGAGTCAGAAGTGATCTGCATTTTTCAAGTTCACCCGTACTGGAGAAAAATATTCACTATGATCAGACAAACACAGGCAGAGAAGGGCCCACCTTTGTGACCTGAGTTCTGCAACCCATCTTTCAGTACTGCCTTTGGGCTGCCTGCCATGTTACCTGCAGGGGGCAGCACGGTCACCAGGCAAAGCCATGGTTGCCAATTTTGAGCATCATCAAATTTACTTGACACTGAATCCTCAGAAGAACGTATAGGATAGTTGCTGTTGTATTCATTTTACAGGTATGGGGACATTTAAATATTTATGTGGCTCAGAAGTGACAATGTCAGAGATCAAACCCAAGTAGTTTTTACAGCCCACTGCTCGCCTCCTTAGGGAAACGAAGGACCCCTGAGAAGTTACTCGGGAGGGGCCTATGCGGCATCTACATTCCTCATCACTCCCAAGGGCTCTGTGACACAGCAAAATGTAATTCTACCAAAGTCCTCCCAGGGGAACTAATGAGTTGATTGGGCTAACTTACAGAGCATGAGTGAGGACTCACTGATAGGAGTGAGGTCGAGCTCAAAGCAGCTGCTCTGGAAAGCCTTCACCATGGCTTGACGGCACTCGGGTGAGGTTTCAGTGACTCTCCCTGCCTCTTCCTCTGTGTGTGTGTGAAGGCATCAGTCAACAAGCCCAGCTGTGGTGATCATTTGCAAGCAAGCAGAACTGAGCTGAAGATGACAGCTGTTTTGCTGAGAGGAACATCAGCACAAAAGAGCAAGAGGAGGGTGATAAAAGAAAGGCCTCTGTGCCTGCTGGGCGGAGGCTGAGAATGCATAAAGCGTCAATTGAGCTTCGCCAGGGGCTGCATTGGGAATGGATTGCTGTGTGTGACCATCAAACGTGGGCATCCTTTCCGGTTAGAGGCAAGGTGACTGAAGTTCAGAGACAGAGATGTGGAATGGCTTGCCCACAGACACACTAGGGTGAGCATCTGTGCCTTCTAATTCCAAGTCTGCTTGCTATCCACCATGTCCTAGCAGAGAAAGGATCTTACTTCCACTTCTGATGTCTAAGGAGTACCTACTGTGTGCTAGCCATTAAAAACACCCAGCACAATCTATAAGTAGGCCAAGAAGAAGATCCTAGCACCCTTGAGGGACTGCTGCAGGGTCAAAAACAACATATTTGAGTCAAACTAAAGGCTGTTCTATCACTAAAGAAAGACAAATTGGCAGGGGAACTGACTAGGGAGCTGGCTTACTGGGCGGAGCGCTGCCACACAACTAGCAAGACTTGCCTTCAGAATCCCAGCAACCATGTAAGAAACAGTCACAAGACAAATTAGGTGGGGTTTTGTTTTTGTTTTTATTTTTTCTCCCAAATGAAAGTGACTTTAGTAACCTGGGCCCCAGGCTAAGGTATGTCCACCAGTAAGAGACAGCTGTACGCTAAAATAATACTAAGGATGACTGAGAGAATCATAAGGAATTAACCATTTACAAAATACAAATAGGGGTTGGGGATTTAGCTCAGTGATAGAGCGCTTGCCTAGCAAGCGCAAGGCCCTGGGTTCGGTCCTCAGCTCTGGGAAAAAAAAAAAAAAGACAAAATAACAAAATACAAATAAATAAGCAACAAAACCCCTGTATGTCCAGGCTGGCTACTTTGTCAGCTTGACTCAAGCTAGAGTTATCTGAAAGGAGGGACTCAGTTGAGAAGATGCTGTCTAACATCCTCCATAACATCTGGCTTTGGACAATTTCTTAGTGATTGATGGGGAGGGCCCAGCCCATCGTGGGTGGCCTTGGGTTCTATAAGAAAGCAGGCTGAGCAAGCCAGTAAGCAGCATCCTCCATGACCTCTGCATCAGCTCCTGCCTCCAGGCTCCTGCCCTGCTTCAGTACCTGTCCTGACTTCCTTTGATGATAAACTGTGATGTTGCTTTAGTTGTGGTGTTTTATTATAGAAATAGTAACCCAACCAATACAAGTCTGTATATAACGTACATAGACAGTTTAA
Source organism: Pachyuromys duprasi (assembly GCA_028658305.1). NCBI lineage: Eukaryota > Metazoa > Chordata > Mammalia > Rodentia > Muridae > Pachyuromys > Pachyuromys duprasi. The sequence continues at coordinate 73,583,445 of CM053758.1, read as the reverse complement.
ATGAACTCTTCTGGGCTGACGTTCCCTCCAAGAGCCAAAGGCTACCTACCTAACAAAAACCCCAACACCAGGCCTTTGGTTGCCCCTCCCTCCTACAGGCTTGAAAGCTAAGTCCCTATTGCTGAAGACACCGTGCACTTCAGAACCAAGGCCCAGAGAACCCTGAGCTGGAACTGACCTGAATTCCCCCTCCCTGACGACTAGCTCTCATGACACTAGAAGGTATCAAACAAGCTTCCAAAGGAGGAGGGCAACCAATAGTTGTACCCAGCTATGATGCATATGAACTCCAACAACCAGCGCGGCACGAAAACCTGAAGGGTGCAGCCGTGACACACATACCTTGGTGGATACCAAAAGCTCAAGTGGACCTAAGGCCCACTCAACAAGATGGACATCATGTCTGGGACGGAATGTAGCCAACTTCCCAGGGCTAGGAAAGCCCTGGATCTTGGAGGAGAACCCCAACCATATTGAAACATTTGTCCTTATACCCACAGGTGAGTGAAGCTCTCCTCATCAAGGACACTTCTCTTCAACAGAGACCGTTACAGAAAACTAATGCAGCCAGTCAAAATGCAGACTTGTGGAGCAGGAAGAGGGGACAAAAAAGATTGTAAGAGCCCAAGGGTCAGAGAGTTTGCTGTGAGATTGTGTCTCGCAGTAACATTGGAATCTACACCACTGTGACTGCCTCAACATGAGCTGAACGAGAATGACACAAATAAGACAAGCTAAAGTAGATGGGGGGAAAGACCACGAGGCCTTTGCCCTCCTCAAAACACAGGCAGCTAAGGAATGCGGAGAATGGGAGAAGCAGTCCCTTCCCCAGGGAGGAGCACATTACCAAATGTCAGCCCTGAAAACACATGAGCACTATTACATAGACGGAACCGGTTATGTTTAGAAAGATATATGTGTGTACATATATGCATATACAACAGTTAATGAAAAAAATAGGCCATAATTGAAAGCAAGGATGGTTTGGAAAAGGAAAGGGAAAGGAAAAAAAAATGATGTAATTATATGATAACCTCAAAAGAAAAAAAAAAAAGGCAGCTGTGATCCAGGTAAGAAGGATGCACCAAACTAAACAGGGTCATGGTGATGCGAAAAGGAATCGTGTCAGGTTTTTGAAGATGGAACAAACAAGACTAGCTGACTGCTTCAGAAAGAGACGTCGGGAAGGCGCTCTGTTGAATTGAGCGGCAGGCTGACAACTGGAGGTTCGGAGGTAAGAGCTCAAAACATCAAAAGGGAAGACACAGGACTGGAGACGGCCCCACGGTTGAGAGCTCTTACTGCTCTTGCACAGAACCTATCTTCAATTTCTGGCATTCACATCAGGGTGCTCATAACTGTAACTCCAGCTCCGGGGCATTTGATGCCATTTTGTGGTTTCTGCAATTACCCACATGCATATGCACATAAACAAATGATATATAAAAACAATAAATACATAAAAAATAAAAATTTAAAAACAAAGCATTAGGAGCCCAAGATGGCCAGGCAGTGGTGGCACATGCCTTTAATCCCAGCACTCAGGAGGAAGAAGCTGGCAGATCTCTGTGAGTTCAGGGCCAGCCTGGTTCACAAAGTGAGTTCCAGGACAACCAGGGCTACCCTGTCTCAAAAACAAAAAAAAGTCTAAGATGGCAGCAGAGGAAGCTCAGGGCACCACCTCCTTCCTTGTAGGCAGATTTGTAGGATTGTCCAGTCATCAACTGTGTCATCAACCAGAATCTAATACACTGTAGCCTGGAGCCAGGGCTCAACAAGTTACACCAACTTCTGAGGCACCCTTATTCCTCAAGCTGGCTTCCTCTCTCCACACTTTGCTAGAAAACCTCTAGCTAGGCAGAGCCTTGAAGCCTGAGACTAGCCAATTAGCTGCTGTCTCCCACAGTGGGTTACCTGAGCCATTAACTGAGTGAGGGTGAGAAAGGGTTTTCCTGATGGTCAGTTATTCTCCTGAGAACAGAGGAGCCTAAGTGTAGAATAACAGATACCACTTAAAAGCTGGGAGGCCCCCCTCATCCCTGAGGAACAGGAAGGCAGGAAGGCTGGCAGTGACTTCTGCAGGTGAGAGGGCAGCTCTGAGCCAGAAGTAATTTGCCCAAGGCTGCACAGCAGCATGTCCTGGATCAGACTGCAACTCTCAGCCCAGCATGCACCTGACTGCCCTGAGCCACACCAGAGAGATGGGCAGGGATAAATGTGCAGAAGACAGGCCTTGTGGTGGTTTGGATGAGAATGGGCCCCATAGCCTTTATGTTTGAATACTTGGTCTCCAGTGGGTGGAACTGTTTGGGAAGGATTAGGTGGCATGACCCTGTTGAAGGAGGTGTGTCGCTGAGAGCTGACACGGTTTCAAAAGATTTGTGTCATTCAAAGTTTTTCTCTCTGCCTCATGGCTGAGCCTCAAGATGTGAGGCCCAGCTACCGCTGCAGTGCCATGCCTGCTTTCTGCTCCCCTCACAGTGGTCATTAACTCTGAAACTATAACCCAAATAAACTTTCTCCTGTAGGTTGCCTTGGTCATGGTATTCTAACACTAAGATAGGCTTAGTGACTCACACTTACTGCTCTGTGCAGCCTCTTTCTTACGAGGCAGGTGCCCAGGGTTGTCAGAACTGCACGGAAAGCACTTTACCTGCTGAGCCATCACTGGCCCATGGTCTTTAGAACCATCTGAGTAAGCTTGCTGTGTGCACCATTGCTATGATTTGGTCAGACTGAACAGTAACTCTGAGAAGCCTGAGCTTAGAGAAGTAGGGTGTTCTCACTGTAGATGGCAGTTTTCTTTCAGGCCCATTCTTGTGGAACCAGAGGAGACAGGGTACATAGGTGACAGTCATTTCCTGAATCTTTTCACACTCGGCATAAATCCTGGGCACATTCAAGGGAGCCGGATAGCAGACCACCCGAGTCCTCACCCGAAGTGAGAGCTCGGGAGGCTGGGTATGGGGAGTTAAGGCAGCAGGACGTTGGGGGAGGAAGCAGACAGATGTGAAGAACAGAGTCTAACGTCCAGTCGGCGGCGTCTTTGGAGCCAGGCACACCCAGGTCCCCAGGGAGGAACCCAAGCCAAACAGCCTCAATATTCTGTCAGCACAAACACTTAGATACTCCATTCCAAGAAGGGTCTCTTGGTCTTCTGCAGGAAAGACCGTCAGGCTTTGCCTATAAAATCTCTGCTTCTGCCTGCCTATTTCAAACCAGCCCCTTTGGGGATTCTGAGAGGCCAGGCAAGCACTCAGGCAAGTGTGGAGATGTGGCTCTGACAGAGGCATCAACAGAGAACAGGCAGGGCCGGGAAAGCAAGTGGCCCAGATTAGCAAAGGAATGAGGTCTGCTCAGTTCACAGGGGCATTAGCAAGGAAATATGGTGGATACAGCAGAGAGGCTAGAAGGAGGTGGTCAAGGAAAGGGTCCTCCAAAGGGACCTTGTGTGAAATGAGGAAAGCTCCTGTGAGGACACGGAGGGACAGGAGATGATAGGCTCTGAGGAACAATGTCAGCAAGTCCAGAACTATGGAAGTGGTGGGGGGCTGGGCTATAGGAACACAAATCAATAGCACTACTTTGGTTTTTCTCAATCAACATCATAGAAGAACATTCTCTGTTAGAGGTGATTTTAAAACATTTTAATGGCAATAAAAACCATCATTAAAAAAAAAAAAAAGAAAACACAATTGCTTTCCACTTTAAGAAAAGTCATCACATGACCTACCCACTGGTGATGGGATGGAGTCCTGTGAGTCAGGCTGTCCTGGAGCAGCAGCAGGCGTCAGCTGGTATGCCGTTTGCAAATTTGTGTGTGGTGGTGGTGAGGTATGTGTGTGTATGTGTGTGCTTGTGTGTGCATGTATGTGTGTGCTTGATTGTACGTATGTGTATGCTCATGTTGTGTGTGAGTATTAGTATGTGTGTACACATAGGTATTGTATATGTGTGTGTATGCATGGCTGTATGTGTTTTTATATATATGGGTGTGTGTGTGTATGTATGTAGAGTATGTGTGTGCTCAGTGCTAGTGAACAGAACCCAGGCATTTGCACATGTTAAACAAGTGTTCTGTACTGAGCTCATCCATTTTATTCTCACGGATGTCTGAAACCTGTTAGGCCTCTTTTGTATTATCCATTCTGCTCTCAGGCTCACAGCTGGAGTAGAAACAAATGCAGATCCGGGGGTTCCTGGTGAAGACCTTTCCTCAACTCCCACTCATAAGGCAGTAGCCTTCCTTCCGGAGGCTCCCTCTGCCCGTGGCTGGCTCCCGGCCTCTCGGACAAGCCGCCATCTGCCAGCGCTTCAGTCCTCGGGGTTGGTGCTGCAGGGTCTTCGGAATTCCTGTCCATACTCATGTATCCACTTGTTGGCCACTGAAGGAGAGCAGGGAGAGAGACAGCCTCAGCAGGGAGGTGGCCACAGGGATGGGAGCATTGCCTAAGAGCCTACTGTTTCTTTGCTTAGCCTAGGCCTGGCCAAGCTGTGCACACTTTGCTGCTTCTGGCTTAGCAAGCGTATCGAACCCCAGAAATCCCTCAGCAGATCTTGTTAATGGAGTACTGGTTTTCAGATGCGTGGCACTCGGCTCAGTCACCATTCCAAAATCCCCACTGAAATCGAAGCCGCTGCTGGGTAACAGGGAAGAAAGACTTTGCTTCTCCTAGCATCCCTGTCAACATACTAGCCATTTCCCACCTGCCCTTGTAGCTGCAGAGAGAGGTGCTCCTGGCCACATGTGCTCAGTGAACATGTCCATCCACCACGAGCAGGCCCACCCCCCCTCTGCTGTCCCTAACCACTCCCTGGGGGCACAAATGGCAGCAGCAGGTTTGATGGTGCTTGCCTTGATGCGGAGGGGGGAACTCTACCGTCTCACTCCTCTCCTCTGTGCTCAGAGATGAAGCCTCACCCCGGCCAGGCCAGTGACCCTTTGCCAACACTTGCTCTGGGCCAGGCCCCTGCTCTTCATAGGCCCAGTCTGCTGGGGGCCCTCATTGCTAATCCATTTGTGTCACTAGTCCTGGGTGGTCTCATGAAGCCTTCAGAAGGGAGGTTCCGCCAGTCTCCAGCCACTCACATTTCACGTTTCTCTGCCCTCACTCCCTTCTCCCACAAACACAGGCCTTACCCCATTTATCTCCCACCAGGACAGGACAGCCAGCATGGAGTGTGTCGTCATCTCCCTCTCCACTCCTGCGCAGGTTCCACCAAAACAGTGCTGCGTTCTGGAAATGAGGGCCCGGGGTGGGGGCCGGGGAGTCAGCCCAGAATCCTGGACTTTTGGTAGGCGTGCAAATATGCCACTAGATAAGAAAACTCTTTTACCCCCATGCAGTTTGGAGTAAGGCATTGAAAGACACAAGAGGGTGAAAGGGTCAGCGCCTCCTGGCCTGCTCGCCCAGGCCTGGGCATGTGAAGATAACCACACCCATCTCTGCTCTTGGGGAGCTCAAATGAGACAGATGTGAAAGACAGCAGAATAGGACAATGTGGTAAGTGCTGGAAGCCAGGTAGGCATGGGCTCATAGGGTCACTGCAGACAGACACCCTACAAGACCCACAGGGTAGAAAATGATATCCCACATACACAGCTGGAAGTCAGCACACCACAGTCCCTGCATTAGGGCCTTGAACCCATGCAGCCAAGAAGCAAAGTCGGGACTCAGGCCCCTGAATTCTGACCCCATAGCCCATGTTCTCCTCCATGCAGTGTCCTTATCCACTCCCTAAGACTCCCTTCAACCATGGCCATTAGACTTGTAGAGCCTGCAGCAAGAAGACACCTTAGACAGTTGGCCTAAGCCCTGGGCACTATCAGCCGCTTACTGGTGCTCAGGGTGCAGCGGGCACTGTCTCTGGGCTGCAGACTCAGCCTCTCCTACTTTATTTCCTTCCCAGGTTACTAAGGGCGAGTTTGATTCCTCTGAACCATGGAGGGTAGAGTCACTCATGAAACGAGCCTCTCAGCACTGGCTCTCTGGATGGCCACAGCTGTCACGGCTTATTCTCTGAGCTCTAAGAACCACATTCTAGGCCTTGCTCTGAGTCTCGGTGCCTTAGCTCTCTGGGGACTAGTTACTGTAGAGAAGCTGAAGGGAACTCAGAGTTCTCACCTCTGAGGAACCCGCAGTGACAAGGAAGACCACCATGCCATTGTCTACTTAGAAGTAAAACGAGCCATGGAAATTAAATGAAACCACAAGAACGTGCTGTAGTGATAAACAGGAGTGGGAGGTGGCCCTTGGGAATTCAAGAAAGATCTCTTTTTATCCATCTGCTCAGGCAGCAGCCTGCAGGAGATGGGTGAGTTCTACGCCCTTACAAGATATCACAAACCCCATCTTCTAGGGCCAGGCCCCACTCACCTTAACCACAGGCACGCTGAAGTTGCCATAGATGAAGGCCGTGGCTCCTCCAGCCTCTACTGAGCTCAGCTAGCATGCAAGAGGAAGAAGACAGAGTTAAGATAGCTGCTGACAGTCCTTCTCCATCATGCACCCATGAACTTAGAGGTGATTTCTGCACAGACCATATGCCAGGGTCCACTGTTTCAGCTATGGGAGAAATTGTGGGGCTTCTCACCACAAGATGAGATTTTGGAATTGCTCTCTTGTTCTTTTGCTCCTGGCTACCATCTTGATGGAGGTTTATAACAAGTAGATTCAAATGTTTTAAAAATATTTGTTTAGTTTTTAAAAATTACATGTAGGGATTGGAGAGATAGATCAGAGCACTTGTTAAGAGCACTTGTTCTTGATGGGGATCAGGTTTGGTTCCCAGCACCCACATGGCAGCTCAAATCACCTGTAACTCCACTTCCAGAGGATCCAAAATCCTCTCCTGGCCTCCTTGGGCACCAGGCATGCATGTGGCACACAAATATACATGCAGGCAAAGCATTCATACACATAACTGGTATATGCCTGTTGTATGTGTGCACATGTGTGCGGTTGCCCTTGGAGCTCGGAAAAGCTAGAGCCATGGGCAGCTGTGGGATGCCTAATGCGGGTATGAGAACAGAACTCTGCAAGAGCAGGCCCCGTTCTGAAGCACCAAGCTACCTCGACCACCGCACAAATATTTTTGATTAAATCTATTTCTCTCTAAGTATGTAAATCAGGAAAGGGTTGGCATCATAGGAACTGTTTATTTGCCCCACTGTGGTCCTCAGATCACTCTGATTCCTTCCTGGTTACCTAAGCTGAGTGTGCTGACCAGTTCCATGTCAGTTTGACACAAGCTGAAGTCACCAGAGGGGAGGAAACTTTGATTAAGAAGATGCCTCCATAAGCTAGGGCTGTAGGCAAGCTTGCAGGGCATTTCCTTAAATAGTGAGTGATGGGGGAAGGCCCAGCTCATGGTGAATGGGGCCATCTGTGGGCTGGTGGTCCTGGGTGCTATTTATTAGAAAGGTGAGAGAGCCAAGGGGAACAACCCAGTAAAACTGCACTCCTCATGGCCTCTTCATCAGCTCCTACCTCCCGGGCTCTACTCTGGGTTCTGTTTGTCTTCCTTGGATGAGCTGTGATGTGGAAGAGTAAGCCAAATAAACCCTTTTCTCCAAGTTGTTTTGGTCCTGTTGTATCACCACAGCAATAGTAACCCTAAGACACTGAGGAATAATTTGGTGTTATATTCCACACCCCACACCTGGGGGGTTGGGGACACACGTGCGTGTGCCCATGGCTAAAAGCCAACCTCAAGTCTCAGACACTGTCTACCAGGTCTCTCTCTGACCTGGAACTTGCCCAGGGGCTAGGCTAGCTGGCCCTGAGTCTCACGGATATACCTGTCTCTCTATCTCTCCAGCACTAGTCCCCAAGCCTAGATTTTGATACGGGTCCTGGAGATCAAACACGGTCTTCATATTTTGCAAGGCAAACATTTTACTGACAGAAGTCTCTCAGCTCTGGGTGTATTTTCTTAATATACACTTTTCCTTTGTATTTTCAGAAAAATAATGTAGACATTTTTAATATATGAAAGTATTAAGAAATAACATCCCCTGTCATCTCACCCTCTGGGAACACACACAGACCTAGAGTCGCAGTTCACACTGATTAGTACTTGGCATTATGGCAGCGTCATGCTAAGTCTGCACAAATGTATCGTCTCCCTTGGTCCTGACTAGAATCCTTCGAGTTAAGATTGTCCTTACTATTCACACTTTACAGAGGAGGAAATCAAGTCTCGGAGAGATAAAGGACTTCACAAAGGTCACTTAACTCTTCCCAGTCAGAGCCAGGATTTGAGCTGCACCAATGCTGTCTGGCCCCAATGTCCCTCAAAAGCACTATGCTACACTTACGCACATGTAGGTTATTTCTGACTATGACTACAAACAATGCTGCACCTAACACTTTAATGGGTGAAGTTACCTTTGCATTTGGATTTGTGTTCACGGGAAAGACTGTCAACCTGGAGGTTACTAGGTTAAAGCATTTACGTAAATACATTGTTTCTGATATTACATTTGTGGCCCAGGACACAGGGGAGCTGGTCCTACCGCCTGTCTAGAACACAGGAAGGTTCACACTCTTTAACCCTATGACAGTCAACCCCCACCACCGTCACCTGTGTTACATAGCAAGCCCCAAGACTCCGGGTGCCAGGACTTACAGGAAACACAGCTGGCTTGCTGGTTCGGAACCTGGACCTGGCAGCCATGTTTGAAATGTTCCTTGCCTCCCCCTTCCTCTGCCCACTTTCAAGATGGATAAGTACACCAATTTGCTCCTGTGTTTGGGGGAGGGGAGAGGAGTGTTCATTCTGTCTACTTTCCCTTGGTTCATATCTGGACCAATCTTATGTCCAGACTGAGCAGAAATTCACTAACCGGTTGGCTTTCAATTAAATCTTCCTGCATTTCTTAAAGATTATTCCCTCCATACCATAATTGCTTGTGCTTCCCATTAACCTCAACAACTGTCTTGAGAAATCTCTGCTGTCCTATCGATATGGAGATGCAAGCTCTGGACATAACTGGGCCCATCTTGGGTCCCTATAACACTGATTGGTCTTTGGATGTTTCTCCCATACTTGCTTGGTGGGGTACAGGGTCAGGCACAGAGTTCTGACACTTTCTAGAGGACATTCTCTTACTACAGGAAGTATGCAACTGGGCCACTGGGAGACACGCTGGAATACTCGACACAGAGATGGTGTTGAACGTCAGCCTCTGCGTGCCTTTCCTGGCTGTGCTGTGGAGACCGGATCCAGCCCTCAGGGCAGGGGGCATGCCAAGGGATTGTCTGTTCTTCCACAAAGCCTGAAGCCAGGTCTTCATTTGGGGTGCTATTCAGAGCCCCAGTAGTTGGCATGCTTACCCTTCCAGTAACAGTAAGTTTCATCTACACTTGACCCTAGCCAAACGATCAGATCCAGAAGCATCAATAAATCTGCTCCCAGTAAATGACTGCTTCTAAAAGTCCCTGCTAAGAGATAGAGGATTGGAATTGCGACAGTTTTGTGGAGAAGAAAGCGAGCCTTCATAATCTGAAGGAAAATGATAATGTTAATAAGGGCTGGGACTGCATCCTGTGAGACCAGGCTAGGGATTTAGAGGGGAGGCCAATTGATCACTTTACTGTTTATTTAAGGGTGTGGACTCTAAGGGAGACAGGAGTAGGTTTTACACTGCATGTCAGAGGTACTTACTGACTTTCTATCTCTTCACTCTCCCCTCTCGGAGTCTAAATTGCTCCTTTCTCTTCTCTTTCTCCTCCAAGTCCACAGGCTCATGGACTGGTCTATGCTTTTCAGTACCAACCAGGCTTTGGAATCTTAAGATGGGAGACAACTGTATCTTCTTCCTGTGTTGTTCAAATCCCATGATCTCCTGGCTTTCCCCATCCTGACCCACAGCCCAGGCAAGGTCATATTTAGACCTTCACCCTGCAAGCTCTGAGCACAGAAGTCTGTCTGGTATCCCATTATGTCTATGCCTGACCAAAGCAGGGGAAATGCTGCCCTGAAATGTACAAAATTCCTAGAGATTTTTGTGTTCAGAACCAGATAAAACTTTGAAAGCCCATACAATAAAATAGTTGAATCGGCCACTGAGTGAGAAGGCCTAGTTTTCCCCACGTGAGACTCACATAGATCATAAATGTTGCAACTCGGTTCCCGGACTTCATCCTGTACAGGGGGCTGCTGGGCGACTAGGACAGAAACAGAACAGACAGTTAATTTGTGTAAATGGAGCTGGGCGCGGCGGTGTGCGCCTGTAATCTCAGCACTCGGGGATGCTGAGGCAAACAGATCTTTGTGAGTTCCAGGCCAGCCTGGTCTACAAAGTGAGTCCAGGACAGCCACACAGGCTACACAGAGAAACCCTGTCTCAAAAACAAACAAACAAACAAGTTAATTTGAGTAAATGACACTAGAGTGCAGTGTGCGGGAGAACATAAACCCCAAACCACACCAAGTGGACCGTGCGCTCGTCTCTGCCGGCAAGTGCTCGGTGCGCTGTCTATCTGCACACTCGTTTCTCGGTGCGCTGTCTATCTGCACACTCGTTTCTCGGTGCGCTGTCTATCTGCACACTCGTTTCTCGGTGCGCTGTCTATCTGCACACTCATTTCTCAGTGCGCTGTCTATCTGCACACTCATTTCTCAGTGCGCTGTCTATCTGCACACTCATTTCTCGGTGCGCTGTCTATCTGCACACTCATTTCTCGGTGCGCTGTCTATCTGCACACTCATTTCTTTAGATATACACACGAGTGAATTCTATGCAAATCAAACAAATGATTTGTCAAGTAGAAAATCAGGCAAGGGGTCCTGCACTTTAGGTTCTCTGTAAAACAAAGAAAATAGATATTATAAAAGATAATTATAGCAATAATTATCTTTTATTGGTGGTCAAAATTGCCCAAGGGACAACCAGAAATACAAGTTACACACCACAAAATTCACTCACTGTAAACACTGTTTGCTACATTTTAGCAAATTTTATCAGTTGTCCGCAATCTAGTTTTATAAATTTCTATCAGCTAATAAAGGTTCATAAAGGTTAATAAAGTCAATCATGTCCCCACACGCCTGGCTATCCACTTTTTTGTCTCTGTGTTTTGTCTTTTCTAGAAGGTTATGTAAACAAAATCATAAGATATGCAGTCTTTTCTGCCCAGCTTCCTTCTTTGTGTTCTCTCTTCCCCTTTCTCCCTCCCTCAGTCCTCCCTCCATTCCCCTCTCTCTGCTTATGTATGATGTGCACATGTATGACGTGTGTGTCCCTGAGCATAGGCATGTACATGCCAGAGCACACATATGGAGGTCAGAAGACGATTTGGGTGTAGGTTCTCCCTCTCCACCTCGTTTGAGACAAGGCCCCTCTGCTGTTTACCTGCTGCATGTGGCGGGCTAGCTGGGCAAAGTCTTCCAGGGTCCCCCGGCTCCACCCCCATCCTGCCCTGACGGAGAGTACAGGTTCTTCTGTGCCCTGATTGCTTTTTAATGTGTACCCTAGTGATTCAGACACAGGTACTCAAGCTTGCATGGCCAATACTTTCCTGGGTAAGTACCCAGGAAGTATGTATTACAAGTACTGAGTCATCTCCGCAGCCACTTGACTACTACTTTTAAAGTTCTTGGAATCTTGATAAAGTTGGCTCTATAGATTAATTGTAGAGAGGCAGGGTTTTTTTTTTTTCATGGTGTTGCAATTCTTTACTATGCTTATCAGTCACCTATATATCTAATGTGTTTTGCTCAATTTAAATTACCAACATATTATTTGTATTCATAGGTTTTCTTGTGATATTTCTATGATTTGATCGTATCTGCCCTCTTGGAGAGATCATTTTAATCTCCCCAATCTTTTAATCTTTTAATTAAAAATTTAATCCAAAAATATTTTGAAGGGAAACAGAGGAGGAGTGATCTGAGGGGGAAGGGAGGAGGAGGGAGGAGGAGAAATTGAGGGGGGAGAAACGACAATTAAGATGTAATGCATGAGAGAAGAATAAAGATTAAAATAGATAAATAAATAAATAAATAAATAAATAAATAAATAAATAAATAAATGGCTAGCTAGCTGCCGGCAGTCGGGTGTGGTGGCACACGTTTAGCCCCAGCACTCAGGGAGCCAGAGGCAGGCAGATCTCTGAGTTTGAAGCCAGCCTGGTCTACAAAGTGTGTCCAGGACAGCCAAGGGTACACAGATGAACCCTGTCTGGAAAAACTAATAAGTAAGTAAGTAAATGCTCCTGGAAATACAGGTGAGCAGTTGAGATGATAAAGAAAGGAGAGAGACTTGAAGACAATCCTCACTGGAAAGTCCCCAAGGAAAGGAGGAGATATATTACAGGCCGTATTCTTCTCCCACTCGAAAATTCTGGTGAAGAGGAAGGCAGTGACAGATAAGGAAATAAATCCAGTAACCGTGGAACCAAGGCTTTCAGATAATCTGGAGACAAAAGCCTCTGTGCTCAGACTTTACTTAGTATTTTCTGAGACCCCTCCCAACCTGTGCCTCTGAGAAAGAACACACTGGCCCCCTACCCCAGAAGACTGGCCATTGACCCCACTGTTACCGTAGCATGGTCAAAGTGAGGCTCATAGTGCCCTCCGATTCCATAGTTCACCACCTGGAGGTATTCTGCGTAGGGAGGCTGGATGTCAAGGCCTGTGAGAGCAGCAATGCGGTGGTCAAGGGTTACCAGCATTGGGTCAACAGTGTCCTTCAACCAGGCACTGAAAATACAGCAAGGATTGGAATGTCAGTGATCTGATGTTGGAACTGACCACATGATGTCTGTGAATGAATGGATAGACAGACATGTGGATGAATGAATGAATAAACAAATGAATCAAGTCTGTTACCAGAGAGAGGGAGGGAAGGAGCCATGAATGCCTAGTCACCCACTCATCCTCAGGCCAGCCCAGTCTGCTTGGCCTACAATCTCATTCGCATGGCTAACATTCTCTGAGGCTATGCTGAGCTGAGCTGAGCTGGATGAAAGCTCACAGAACCCAGGACCGTGACTCAGAGAGGAAGATGACAAAACCCCATCCTTAAAATTGCTGTGCTATTTAGACATCTCCAACAGAGGAAGCAGAGTGCCATGAAGAGTAGCCAGGACTTAAAGTGATGACTTTTGGGTGTGGTGATGTGCATCCAGCATTCAGGAAGCTGAGGTAGGAAGGTGGCTTGAGTCCAGGAGTTCAAAAGCAGCCTGAGAAACACAGCAAGACCAGACACCCCAACCAAAGGAAAGGGGAGATAAGGAATAGAAGAAAGAATGGAAAGGGAAGAAACTACAGTAGTTTCTTCAACATGTCTCCATCTCTGCATGATGCTGTCAGGTATGTGACCTTTCTAAGGGCCAGTGTACTCCTCCATAAAAGGGGGTGACGATTATATCTACTTCCAGGATTTTAGAAGACAGAGAGAAACACTCATGGAGAATTTTGTAGAGTATGTTACTGACCGCCATGGTACACAGGGGAGTCTCAACTCTCTGGTTCAATTCTAGGCAAACCAGGACAGGTCAAAGCCCAATTCAGACTCTGTTCCTGAATGTCTTGTTGAGGTTCTTATGAAGTAGAAAATTGGGAACCAGAATTGAAACCCCTGGACAAATGAGGCTGTGTTCTCTAAGCAGCGGCAGCAGCATCCTGATGGATTGATTTATTCCATATATATTATGAGGAGATTATTAAACTACAAGCTCTTGGACTTGCAAAAGACACCCAGGACAAAATTAGCCACTGCTTTCAAAGAAAAAAAAAGCACAGAGGCTAGAGAGATGGCTCAGTGGTTAAGAGCTCTTGCTGCTCCTGCAGAGGACCTGGATTCAGTTCCCAGCATCCACATTGGGCGGCTCACAACCATCTGTAACTCCAGTTCTGGGAAGTACAATGCCTTCCTGTGCTTTCCTTGGGCAAACCATGCCCATGGTACACATACCAACACACAAATACTCCAAGAGATCAGCTTTTAATGTAAAAGGTCCTTGTTAATGGTTTGGGTGGAAAATGTTTCCCACAGGTGCATGTGTTTGAACGCTTGGTCTCCAGATGCTGCTGCTGTTTTGTGACCTGGTGTGGGTCTTGGGGTTCATAGCCTGGCCCTGCTTCCAATCCAAGCCCTGTCTCTGCTCCACCGAGATGTACGAAGGTGAAGAGGTTGCATTGCCCATTCCTGCCACCAGCCGCCACGCCTTCCACCACGATGGGCTAGACCCGCTCTAACCAGCCACCAAAACCAACCTTCCTCCCCTTCAGCTGTTTCTTGTTAGGTTTTGGCTCACAGTAAGAAGTAGGGTGGACAGTCCCTAAATGTACCAGTCCAAATCAATTACACTCAAATCATCCTGGACCAAAGCTCATCTCTCACGCCCCCTCCCAGAGGACAAGGACACTCGCCTAGAGGTCTAGCCTTTCTCTTGATACTGATGCCGCGCTCTCCTGTGGCTGTGAGGGGCATTTCTCCGCTTGCTCTCTGCCTAGTCCTGGACTCACTGTGTAAAGAAATGGTGGGGGTAAGGCAGGGCTGGAGGGTAGGATTGGCTGCACACACTGGAGCCTCGTGTGGGAGTCAGGAGGTGGAAAGGGAATCTGTAAAGTCAAATCACAGATGTGTGTAGGAACTCATTCTCTGAGAAGCATCCCGGGATGCGTGTTTTCTGCTTTAAGGAGGATCGTTTTTGGCCAAGCTTTTTCCTAGTGACCTCTCAGTTAATCTCCAGACAATACTGCAATCTGACAGAGGCATTGCGTGACAGCGTGGAAACTTCTCTCACAATAGACTTCAACAACATGAACTACCAGCCCTCTTGCGGTCCCAGAAAGGTTGTCACTAACCCAGCTGTGCCTTCAGCCCTAAGAGGGGCCTGCAAGGTCCTTCCTACCTTTTGCTGATGCGGTACTCCACTTGTAACTGCTTTTCCCCCGAAGCCACCACTGATCTCTGGAGCTGGCAGAAAGCACAAGAGAAAGACCAAGTGGTTCTAATGCAAAGGGATGGCCCATCATGCCACAGACATGCCTTTCTCTAAAGAGTAACAATCGACAGTTCCTTGCTTATTTATGTGTGGCACAAACATGTCCCTTGCATTTAAAGAGCCAGGACAATTGTGTCACTACAGAATCCCTTTTGTGCGGGCAAGACTGAGTTGGGGAAGAGCATAGCAATTTCTCATCTCGGTTTGTATCACGACGTCAGGCCTGGGGCTTGAGCTAGGATAAGCACATGCTTGTCAAATTAAATGAACACCTCCAACAGCAAGGTCCTTCTGGGGCGGCCTGTTCCTTCTGAAGACTCCTAGCCAAAGCTCTTCCTTACAGATGATCGCTGCTATGCTGCAACTGCCCATCTTATGAAAACAAACAAACAACCCCCCCCCAAACCCCACAGATGTGAAGGCACTAATTTAACTGTTCTATTTGGTTCTGAACACATTTGTATGTAGCATCTATATTATATTTCTTAATGCATGTCCTTATTGAAAATTCACTGTTCTAGGGACAGAGAAATGAGCACTTGAGACTGTGTCTGCCTCTGTCTAGTATCTGAGTGAGCCTCTGTAGGGCAAGGAGTCGGCCCAGCAGGGAGCAGATGCTCAGAAGTGGTTAAAGGGACATCTTACTTAATGAAGCCAGGTCCCCTAGCTCCCGCCTTCTCCCGTGTTACTGAGAACATTCTCTATCTGAGAAGTGAGAGAAGAGGCAAAACAGTAAACCATACAACCCAAACCCTTCCCCCATGAACCACATGCAGCTGAAACGCTTTCTTCATGAACTGCTTGTAGCCACGCCCCTCCAGCCCAGACAGCTGACCTCAGGAAAACCTGCTCCTTTCCCCTGGACTCATTTCCTTGTCCGTAGCCACACCACACCACACACCCCTGAGAGCTCTTCCTGGCCTGGTGACCAGTGGTGCCTCTGTCATTTCTAAAACCAGAAGAGGAGAGTGTCAAAGAGAAATGTCCTCTTCTGTTATTCTAGGGCAAAAAAAAAAATTAATGTTTGTTTTTTCAAAAAATTCTACCCCACCCCTATTAGGGAATTATTTTGTACCTAGGTTTTTTTCATAGTTTTGTCATTGTCTACAGACAAGTCATTCATTTTTTTAGAGCAAGTATTTATTGACTTTTTGACGTTAAGCACCGTGAGAGACATTAAATGTATGTATGTATGCATGCATGTGTGTGTGTATGTATATTAAACCAGACAAAGTCCCTGTCCATAGGCTGATGGTGTTATAATGGGCAGGCTGCTATGGATATACAGAGATAGGCTTCTTGCCCCTTCTTCTGAGGGATGGGAAGTCTTCCCAGAATGCTTATATTCATGCTGCAATCATACAGTTTGAAAGAAGCCAAGAGTAAAGTATTCCAGACATTCCAGACAGAAAGAAGAGATGGAGAGAGGGAGGGAAGAAGGGAGAGAGAGAGAGAAGAAGAAGAGAAAGAGGACTATTTATAGAAAAGACAGGCAGCTGGATTGTCAAGGGCAAAGAGAGTCAGCAACAGCCAGGGCTACAGAGCTGTGTCAACACTCAAGAGTTTAAGAGATTTAGAAAGCCAATTCTAATAGTTCTGACCTTCAAAGATTAGGCAGGCACAGTGGAACTTGCCTGTAAGCCCAACACTCAAGAGGCTAAGAGGGGAGGATCTTCTGAACTCAGGAGTTTGAGGCCAGTTTGGGCAACACAGCAAAATCTTTCCCAAAGTATAACTACAAGGGGCTGGAGAGATGGCTCAGCTAACAAAAGGCTTGTTGTGCAAGCAGAAGCACCTGAGTTTGATCTCCAGCATTCACACAAAAGGCCAGGTGTGGACGTGAGTCTATAATCCTAATGGTTAGGGAGATAAATCCTTGCAGCTCATTGACTAGCCAGCTTAAAAGCTGGATTGATGAGCTCCTGGCTCAAAGAGAGACCCTGTCTTTAAAAAACTAAGGTGGGGGAGGTTAATGAGGAAAACCTTCACATTTAATCTGGAGTCATACAAATGAGTATCAACTCAAGAACAAATATAAATGTCACATGCATGGGACAAAGTCAGAATGGCAGCAATAAGCGGCATAGGGTTGGGGAGACACAGTGTTTGGTGACACCAGCCAATACGTACATGGCAGAACTAACAGAAGAATTAAGTGATATACAGCTGGGGACAGAAGCTTTGAGTTCAGAGAAGGGGTGGTTTAGAGCATGTGGCCCTGAAAGGCACAGTCACCCCGAGAACTAAAGAAAGCAGGCCAGAATTGCAGCCAGTGCTGGGGACCTTCAGAGGTACATGGTTTCCACTGAGCCCTTGAGGAAAAAGGGCAGGGTAGATGGGGAGGAGGCTTCAGGAGAGAATAGTGAGGAAGAGGAGGAGGAGGAAGAGGAGGAAGAAGAGGAAGAGAAGGTAAGTCAGGTACCATGGAGGCTCAGGTACCATGGGGACCATCTTCCCACAAGCCCTCAGCTTATTCTTGGAATAGTCACAGGCCAGACAGTCATCAACAACTCCAAAGAGAGGCTGCTCGGAAAGGGAGAGTGGCAAGGTCTGTGCATGCTCAATAGATGACTTTGCTGTGAAGGAGTAGGTGAACATCCCTTGGATGTTCCCAACACCATGGCAACAGAGCTGTTCTAAGAAAAAGGCTGCTGCTAGCTTGATGTCACTGACAATGCACTGTTATTTCCCCCAGCTGAGTGAATCACCTAAACAAACAAGCAAAAACCAGAACAGACTTAGCCTGGCCTGGAGGACCTTCTACTGTCAACTGATGATTGCTGGTCTCACTCCAATCCATTTCTGCTCTCAGAGTTTTCTTTAAAATCACCGGCCCAGCCATGGCCCCATCTGTTTACCACCTCACCCTTGGCTTCTCCACAGCCTGTGGGATAAAGCCCAAACTCTCTAATGTGACCTTTGCTGGTGGTGTCTTATAGTCTGACCCCATCAGTGGTCATCTTCTGTCCTGTCCCTTGTGCACTTCAGCCAGCAGGCTTCTCTCTTCTCTGAACACATTACCTGCCAGGCCCTTGCAATGTGTGGCTTTGTCTTCCCAGAATACCCTGACCCTTACTCTCAGTGAGAGAAAACTGCTCCTTCTTCTCCTCCCCAGGGCTCCCTCTCCCTGACCTTCTCCTCAGGTCACCTCACACAGTGCTTTTGGTCACAGCACTATCTTTGCTTCACACCAGTGGTCCTCAACCTTCCTGGCGCTGCGGTCCTTTTCATACAGTTCCTCATGTGGTGACCCCAATCATAAAGTTATTTTCATTGCTACTTCATAACTGTCATTTGCTACTGTTCTCAATCGTAATGTAAACATCAGATATGCAGGATAACTGATATGGGACCCCTATGAAAGAATCATTTGACCCCCAAAGGGGTTGAGACTCACAGGTTGGGAATCACTGTCTTATACAGAGGAAAAGTTCCTCACCTTTTGGTTGATGGATGACTAAATGTCTCACTGGATGGACAGCACACTTAAGGACATGGTGTCCAATTGGAAATAAATATTTCCCAGTGGGGATAATGACACATCCCTTCCCACAGGTACCAGCTTGGCCCGGTCACTTGCTGTGCCTTCCTTCCCTGGGTAGGATTAAACAGGTCTTCTTCTTCTTCTTCTTCTTCTTCTTCTTCTTCTTCTTCTTCTTCTTCTTCTTCCTACTTTCTTCTTTTTCTTCATCTTCTTCTTCCTTCTTCTTCCTCTTCCTTCTCCTTCTTCCTTCTTTTTCTTCATCTTCTTCTTCTTCCTTCTTCTTCCTCTTCCTTCTCCTTCTTCCTTCTTTTTCTTCTTCTTCTTCCTTCTTCTTCTTTTGAGACAATGTCTCACTATGTAGCCCTGGCTGTCCTGGAACTCACGATGCAGACAAAGCTGGCTTTGAACTCACAGAAATCCTCCTGCCTCTGCTGTGCCTTTACCAGTCGTGTCGGTGGAAGTGATGTTTGCATTTCCAAATAGAAGCTTGAAAAGCCCACTCATGTTTGCCATTTCTGTCTTATTCCCTCTTCCACAAGACTGGTAAAGTCCTCAAAGGAGACTTTTCAGCTCCTGGACTAAGAAAATACGAGGCTGGGTTCCAGATTGGAGCTGTGGCCGAGCTTCAGCCAGCCCAATGCCAACATGTAATGGGGTAAACTGTTGCTGCCTCCAAGGTTAACAGGCCAGTTAACCAGGATAACTTACTAACAGAAAGAACAACAACAGAGTGAGAATCAGCACTCTAAACTCAGTCCTGACTCTAGTTATGTGTTTACCTTAAGCCAGTTCCCCTTTCTGGCCTCAGTTACCTCTTTAACCAAATCATGAAACTGAATCAGATAATCCATATCTACTCTGTCTGTAAATACGTACTAGTATGTCACTCCTTGTCCCTGTTAAGTTCCTTTCCTCTATTAATTATATGGAAAAGTTGACATTTGGAGAAGTCTCCTTTTTATTTTCTGAGATCACTTTGATGTACAACAATAGGCCCAGGTCTCAAGCACAGTATTGGCTGGATTTTAACAACTGTTAATAGCTATATATTCCACATCCCTAAGAAGATATTGCCAGAACAATTTGAGCATCTAAATCCCCTGGCACCTCATCTCAATCCTTTCCCACCAGAGCTGAGTACAGTCATGCTTTTCCCCACCGCTGACTGGTCTTACAGAATGGTTGGCATTTTCAGCTCCTGGATTAAGAAAATGTCTTGCTGTGCCAGCCATCTGTTCTCCAGGCATGTGGGGGAGCTAGGGGGAACTGGGGATGCTCACCCATGGCTCTGCAAGCTCTCGGATTTTCCGAGCTTCAGCGTCACTGACAAAGTCATGGTAAAGAGCTACAAAGGGTCGCAGGTGGACGACCTCCTTGCGGGCAGGCTGGAGCAGCAGGTAGGGGCTGGAACTGGTCTCGTAGGAGCAGTAGAGGCTGGGGACTTGGTAGTGTGTGGGCTGGAAGGAAAGATAGAGTCAATGTAAGAAAAGATGGGTCAAGGTTCCTGAGAGCCATGGCATCAAAAACTGATGCTAGAAGATGGAGCCCCTCAGGTGTTGTATTGTCATGAAGGCATCAGTTTTCCCCTCAAGTTATCCCAACCCCAGCCAGTTCTCCCCTCCTCTCTCCCTGAGGAAGCCCACCTGGGAGCCCAGGGTCTGGCACAGGCCTTCGTAGGTATCCCTGGTCTGCAGGTGGGGCACATTGGGCCTCTGAACCACAGTCTCAGCCACTGCTCGGTGAGCATTCTCTGCCAAGAGCCTTTCATATTTCAACACATTCCTGGCCATCCTCTTATTGTCTGGGCCTGGGGAAACCCAAACAGGAAATAACACATATGAGCAAATACTGGCCCCAGAAGAACTCTCAAGATTTCCTGCAGCTGGGATGTGCTGGCACATGCCTTTGACGCCAGCTTCCAGGAGGCAGAGGCAGGAGGACCTCTCTGAGTTCCAGGCCAGCCAGGGCTACATATGAGACCTGGTTTCATAAAAAACAACAAAACATACCATCACACAGGACTGACACTTGGACATTTCAGGTAACATCTCATGTGGATGTCCTTCCTTCTGAAAGAGCATCTGGTCTTAAAGAAATGACTGGCCTGGAGTGGCTGGACCCAAGGAATGGCTGCTAATATTTTATTTTATTTTTTTGAAAATAAGCCTTATCATTCATCCATCCACTCAGTTACCAGTCCACTTAGAAGGTGTTAAAAAACATGGTTTATGCTAGATAATGGGCTGGGCTGAGCTCCCGGAGAATGGAGTCCATAACTACTGGGGAGAGAGTGTGACAAGTAAGAGCAGCAGAAGAGAGCTCAGTCATCACCTCAAGTGCAGGCCCCACCTGTTCTTCCTGTGTGTGCATGTGCATGCGAGTGTATGTATGTGTGGAGCAGGGGCTGGGCCCATGCGTGCATTTTGGGGATGCTGGGTGCCTTTCCTCAGTTGCTGTCCACCTTATTCCCTCGACACGTGGTCATTCACGGAACCTGGAGTTACTCATTCAGTTAGGCTGTCTAACCTGCAGGCCCAGAAAGCCGCCTGGCTCTGTACCTTCCCTTTCCAAGCCCAGCTCTGGTGTTACAGGCAGCGGGGCGGGGGGGCTCATCCAGTTTCTATGTGGGTGCTGAGGATCCAAACTCAAGGTCTCATGCTCTTACTCTCAGGGTAGTCCTCCACCCCCTGTTCTCTGAACTGGAAGCATATTCATTCTCAGCTCCATGGGGTCCTCTGGAACTGGTTCTCAACCTTCTTAATGCTTCGACCGTTTAATACAGTTCCTCACATTGGAGCCACAGGTTGAGAACTTCTGCTCTGGGATGATCCTCCGGAATTCCTCTAGGGGGTTGGAGAGATGGCTCAGTGGTTAGGGGTGCTTCCTACTCTTTCAGAGGATCACAGTTCAGAGCTCAGCACTCACCAGACAGTTCACAATCACCTGTAACTACCCTCTAGGTAGATCCATTTAAAAGTTATGAATAATTGCAGTTTAAAAAGTTCTCCCTAGGGGCTGGAGAGATGACGCAGTGGTTAAAAACACTGGCTGATTTTTCATGTGGGCTACTTGCGCCTACAGGATGGCTCACAACCATCTGTAACTCCAGTTCCAGGGGACCCGACACCCTCTTCTGTCTCCATGGTCATCAGGCATGTGCATAGTGAGCAGACAGGTATACATGCAGGCAAAACACCCACACACATAATATACAATGTAAACAAGAAGTCCTCAAATACTTGGTGACTATTAGTGATTTTGCATCTAACTTTAGTGGCTAAATATTTAAATGAAACTTTAACAAGCCATCTACCACCAGGCAAAAATCTCAGAGCTGAGCTATGCAGCATCTCCTCCTTTTGCTGTTGACATAAGGCATTCCCTGAAGGAGCCAGAGCTGGACATGGGCAGGATGCCTGCATAGCCAAGTGGGCTCTGGTTCTAAGAAAGAACTGATAGCTCTCAGTAAACAGCCGAAGAAGTGAATGGCCCTCTGAGTCACTCCCTTCTCGAACACACAGTGCTCATTGATTTTATTTATTCCCAGGTTTCCTTCCAAAACCTGGGTCTTCAAACTGCCTCTGCAGAAACTGGCTCTGAGCCTGCACTTGTTCTCATTGAAAGAACAAGTTGGGAAGGGACAGGTTGACATCTTCTAAGTATTTTTCCAAATAACTCATGAATTTCCCCCTTTCAATGATCTGTGTATAAATAAAGTGAAATTAGAATAATAAAAAAGGACAGCAGGGTCCTGGGAAGGTGGCTCACAGAGCGATTGCTGTCAATGCAAGGGAACCTGAGTTCAAATGCCCAGCACCCACAACTCAGATGGACATGGCCCCCTGTGCTTGAAATCCCAGATTTTGGGGGTGAAGACAGGCAGACTGAGGGATCTCAAGGAACTTGCTAGCCTGGCAGTTTAGAGAAAGCAGCAAGCTTCAAGTTCAGTGAAAGACTTTGTCTTTAAAACTAAGGCGGAGGGACTGGTGAGCTGGCTCAGTGGCTAAGGGCCCTGATTGCTCCTCTAGAGGATCCGGGTTCAGTCCCAGCACCACCACAGCTGCTCACAGCTGTCTGTCACTCCAGTTCAGAGAATTAGATGTCTTCTTCTGATTTCCCCAGGCACGAGGCACACAGGTGGCACACAAACATACAGGAAGACAAAATAGTCATACACATACACTCATAAAGTCAAAATAAAATTAAAGGAAGAAATAATCCATCAATAAAGGAAGACACCCATAGCCATATGCTCTCTCCCTCTCTCTCACACACACACATACATGCACAAACTATATACAAACTGTACTTCACTTGCAAGAACTAAAGGTCAGGGGCCAAAGTGAGATGGGTTATTTTATGTCTTAGCATCACTTACTGTAGAGAAGGAACTCTCGGGAGAGGCTCAGGGCACATGAAACATTTCCTGCCTTGTTAAAAAAGAAAAAGAAAAGAAAATGTCAATCAAAATGAGAGTATTTTCTCCCACCAAATCATTTAATAGTTTAAAAAAAAAACCTACAACATGTTCTTACCACAGTAGATAATAAGGTTCTTTGGGAAAAAGCAAAGAGCAGTGGACTAGAAATGAAGAGGATTGCTTTTGGTGTCAGCCCTGCTATAAATCAAGTCTCCTTGTTAACAAATTCATTATTATTACCCTGACCAGCAAATGCAGAGAGAGAGAGAAATCAGGATGTTTGATTAGGCTTGGTGCAGAGCTCAGTGGTGAAGTGCTCGCTTGGTATGTGCCCTGAATGTAATCCACAGGGTCACCAAAAGAAAAAAAGGAACAAGAGGAGGAGGAGAGATTGAGAGAGAAAGTCTACAAAAGTATAGTTTATTCTTACTCTTCACGCTTAGTAATTCCTAGAGACTAGACAATTAGTGGAAGGAAGCAAAAGAAAAACTAAGATGAACTTTGCTTGAGGTGTAGGAATTAGCTGTCTGCAGCCATTCAGCCTTGGCCTAATCATGGTTGAAAGACATAAGTCCAAGGGAGAGAATCCCACTCAGGCTTCAGTCTGCCTCTGGGTGCTCCAGAATGATGACTAGCTGACTCGAATGCATAGAAATGGAATTCCTTGAATTTTTAGCGTACTAACATTTCATTTTCATGATAAAAGCAATTAATAATCACATTGTAAAATATATGGGGAATACGATTTTAATAAATCACTCCATTGAAACCTAGCCATTCAAGTTCTTTTGACTGTACGAAATTTTTATGTAGTTACAATCAAATTTCTCATATGACTATTATTTCCTTCTGATTTTGCATTATCATTGCATAGTCTTCATAGAAATTGCTTTAACTGCTGCACTTTGTTCCACCCAGAAACATTACAGATGACCAACGTTCCACTGCTATTGGAAATACAGATTGTTTTTCATTATTTATTATTGTGAATCATTCTGTTCTATATTTAACAGAGAAAGGGTTAAATAGCCCAAGAGTATTCTGTACTTGCCAGATACTAACTTAAAGTCGTAGCTCTTTAAACAAGCACCTCTTTTACCTTTACAGGTAAGGAAACCGAGGCTCACGGAAATAAAGTCAGTGGCTCAAGTTTCCACAGAATTTCAGCTTTGCCTGTGTGACTCCACAGTCTATGGCTTAATGACTGATTCAATTGTTACTACTTTTTTTTTCATTAAAAACATTTTATATGGTAATGAGAGGTTTATGGTGGAGAGACACCTACCAGATTTACTGGGGAGAAGTGGGAGGTACAAATCATTTATAAGATGAAGTCTTCTGTGCTTTGTTACTTTTGCAAATCTGAAGTAGGATGAAATGTTCTGTGAGAGTCCGCAGGGCAAGGTGGGGAGTGAGGAGAGGTATGAATGACTTTACCACATAGGCGACGACACTTCAGTGAGCCTCTCAGGTGAACAGAATTTCATCAGACAAAGTGGGTGTGACATGGGGAGGAGAAGCCTGTCACCAGATTTGCAGGGAAACAAGACAAATCACTGGGCACTGTATTTGTAATCCTGCCTTGGGGGTGAACTGCTTTAGTCTGCTTTCTCTGAGTCTCTCTATGCTGGTTCTGTTTTCTTCCATAACTAAAACTCAACAACTTCTTGCCCTTTGCTCACAGTTAATCATTTTAATACATAGCAACTGCCCAGGAGAGGTAGGAGGAGCACACAGGTGTAGAGCTCAGACCCAGTACCAAGAAGGGCCATGGAGAGAGCAGACTACTAACTGCTCTGAGGACGAGTCTGTTTTCTCAGCAACTTGTGGGTTTGATCACCCACATGTTCCTTCATTCTTCCCAGGAAAGCAGCAGGAAAGTGAATGCATGGGGCTGGGGTAGAGCTCTGTGGTGGGGCACTTGCTTACCACACCCTGGGTTCAATTTCCAGAACCCTCAAAAAGTAACTTCAGGGAACAGCCTGGATTATTATTGAAGGTTATTAACTTTGGAAACTCCACAGAACCTGCCCGGTGATGGTCTTTTCCAGCCTGCTCTTGAAGACTGTATACTTGGTGAGAAAGGGGTTAGTCATACGGGAAGATGGGCAAGGGGAGATGGGCAAAGGGTGACCGAGTGTGACGTAGCAGGCTGCAGAGCAGCAGGGCCTAGGAAGGAAGAGAGCTGCAGGGAGCCTTCAGGCTGCTGCAATGGAATGAAGATGTCACCTCTGTAGCCAACAGTGGCCACACTACAGCTGGATTTGGTGTCATGTGGGAGAGGAGAGTCGAACTTCTCACTTCACAGCAGTGCTGTGATATGTTCTCATTGTTGAGCGGTGAGTTGCTGGGAGCACAATGAGTGCTCTCCATTGACTGAAGTCCCAGCAAATACCTGTGTGGCTGCCGCAACAGCAGGTAAGAGAGAGGCTGTGTTATGAGAGGTGAAGATTGTAAAGTGGTCCATGAGTTGGTTAGCATGCTAGACTTAGATTCAGATGTGTGTTCTAGGGCCACCTCAGGGAGCCTCCTGAGCTCAGGAGCTTCCTGGAAGGTTAAGACTGTTTTTTGGAAGCTTGATCTACTTACATTAAGTCTATGATGATAATAAAATAACCACCTTACATTTTCCCCTACCTCCAGGAAGATTAAACAGATGATGTCAAACATTGTGCTGACTGATAAAAATGAGCTTCATCACTCCTCTACCTGGAAACAGGCGAAGGCCAAATAATCCAGGGCATCTTCCAGACTGGCCTCATCCTCTGTCTTCCACTCTCCATAAGATCTTCGGAAGAGACTGACAGCTTCCTCCAGCCATGGAATGGCATGGTAGTAATCCCCCATGTCATAGGCTACCTACCAGAAACACAAGCCACAGCTACAGCTTTAGCCCACAGACAGAAAAAAAGGAAATTATTTGATTATTCAGAGTAAGAGGCATTTGGACTCCAGAGGCTAGCTACTCTCCAATTCATTTAAATTAGTTTACTACTGTCTAACAATAGTATGAGTCATTGTACTTATGGAGAAAGACAGGGTTCTGCATTTGAGGGATTTATGATCTAGGAGACAGGAGAGCATATACGGTTTGGGGCAGAATGTTGCTGGGCACTGTGGAGCATGGAGAAGGGACTTGGGGTCTCAGCAGGTTTACTGAGTGGCATCCAAGACAGACCTTTCTCAAAGGAGAATTTCAACAAGCAGAGGTTGTGATGAAGTGCCTTTTAAGATGAGAGATTGGCAGAATTAACATTCTGTTCACATGCTTCACTGAGGCCTAGCATGAAGAAAAGAGAGAGGTGCGCATGTAGAGGGTGCACTAGCCTACTGCAGTCTTGAATGTGCTCTTGGGGGGATATTGCAGGTAGCTCTGTGAGGATAGAACATAAGTAATTTATTCAGTACTTTCCGATTATTATGCATGTGGTGCTTCTCATCCTTACAGTACTGAGTCAGTGAAGGCTGGGGACAAACCAGTCGCGACAGCACAGCGCATTGAAAACTGTAATGATCGTAGACAGCAGGAATGCCTGCGGGCGCTGAGCAGGTCAGTTCTGATTAAATGCTGGAATGCCGGGCAGCATGGCAGCTTGTACCGACACAGCTCCTGTCTCCTACCAGCTTACAGTTAAGTAGAATACCAGACCTCTGGGGAGACCTTCCCGGAAGTCAGTATTGAAGCAGCATGGAATTATAAAGTCACTGGGCTGGAGCAAATCTTACAAAATGACCTCACTGAGGTGTAGCTGCCAGTCAGGGTGGGACCTTAGAGATGTTGCTAGTCTGCAGCCAGAGTAACAGAGGCTCCACTGCAGGTCTGCCGTCAGCCTGTGGTGTTGTCACTGGCTCTTTATACACCTCTTAATTGTTAAAAAGGTTGAGCTAAGTGATGATGATGACAACCTAACCCTTTCCTGTAAAATTAACTGTGTGTTGTGTCTATGTATATTGTGTGATATATGTATATATATATATGTTTATATGAATGTGTATGGTGTGTGTATTAATATGTGTGTGGTATGTATATGGGTATGTATTGTGTTTGTATGTGTACAGGGTATGTATGCATATGTGTGGTATACATGTATGTATGTTTGGTGTGTGTGTTTGTATATTGTGGTTGTATATGTAGAATATGGTGTGTGTAGTATATATGTGTGTTTTGTGCAGTGTGTGTATGTACATGGTATGTGTGTGATGTGTATGTATAGTATATATATGTGTGTGCGCATGTGGTGTGTGTGGTATGTGTGTAGTGTATATGTGTGTGGTATGTGCATGGAGTGTGTATGTTGTATGCGGTGTACGTGTAGTGTGTGGTGTGTATGCATGTGGGGAGGCAGTGTATATGTGTGGTATGTATATATGTGTTGGATGTGTATGTATGTGATGTTGGAGATTGAGCCCAAAGTTTCATACATTTCATAGTGAGGGAGCTACACTCAAGTCTGAATCATTTATCTGATATTTTCATGGGGAATTTCAAGACCTAGCAATATGGTAGATTGACATAACTGGAATTTCACAAACTTTTTAGATATGTTAAATAATACACAAATATTTAGATATGTTAAATAAAATACATAAAGCACAAGGTTATATGTTTTCAAAGAAAAACATTAAATTCCAGATGGTAGAAACAAAAATTCCACAGTGAGCACATTAGCAGATGCTTAAGCTGTGGAGGGTGTGGGAGGCTGACGCCAGCCTGGGCTACAGAGTGAAACAGAAAGAAAAGTGAGCTATAAAGACAAGCAGCCACAGGACACAATAAGAGTGCTAAGAGCAGCCCTTCCTCAGAGCAGTTCAAACGGGAAGTAGTCTGGGTGTATATCAACAGGAGTCTAAGCTGTCTGTGGTACAGTCATATAATAGAACAACATGAACTACTGGGCTGGGGAGATGGCTCAGCAGTTAGAGCACTGTAGAGGACCCGAGTTCAATTCCCATTACTCATATGGAGGTCACGACTGTCTATCATTTCTAGGGGATCTGATGGCCTCTTCTGACTTCCGAAAGCACCAGGCATGCACGTGATGCACACATATACACATACACACACACGTGAGCAAAGCACTCATACACATAACGTAAGTAAATGTTTTTTAAAATGAGTTACTAATACATACAACAATATAAATGCATTCTATAAAGTTCAGAGTGAAGAAACCAACCTCAGAAGAACCACCTCCTGTGAGGTGGAAGACACTGGTGACCTGGGTGGAGGTAAGGTAGTAAGAATAAGAAGGAAAAACTTGTAATTAAATTTGTAAGCCAAATTTGAAAATGCATTTCACTTCATTTATAGATATAATTGCTTTCTCATATATAAGATAAACAGATAGATATTGTTCCATGTACTGCCCTTACATTTGAAATGTGTTGTCTTTCAAGTAAGTACATAAATAAATAAAGGTTCCCAGCAAGATTGCCAGGAAGTTGGCTTACTAATTGTTCAGTATATGGCTTATAGTTTTCAATACAAGGCCAAGAGGCTTCATTAACAACCTTTTACTTCTACTGTGCACCCAGCCACTTGAACTAGCCATGTGCATTACAGGACTCTGATTCTGTTCAAGACTGCAGAGAGAGAAGCAAGAAGCACAGAGGCTTGCTTTGCATAGACCTGGGAGACTGATTCCCCAATCTTGGAACTAGGACCCATGAAGCCCATTGTAGATCTGCTAATGAACATTGGGTGGGCATGGTAAGGAAAAAACAACACTTTCCTGCAATAAGTATCTTCAAAAGGAAAAATATGAATAATAATTTACCATATGCGTTTTGAAGGTAAGGGTTGGCAAAGAGTATATTATAAAAAACCTCAATCTGAGTAAAAATCATCTAAATATACCTATGGGAGATTCCTGAGCTCTAGTGGTTGTTTTGCACTAGCTTAACTCCGTGTTTTAAGTACTTAGAGAACATTGCAAAGGATCCCAGAGCCGCTCAGGAGGTTCCTTCTGTGATCTTACCTTCGCATCACTATCTGGAACCCTTTTAACCCTTCCCTTTGTTTCCCACTCGATGGTCCATATACTGGCAGGGTATACAAAGTTTAATTTTTGGCCTAGATTGTGTCTACCAGCCTGGCATATTTAGTTAAATCATTTTGTATTTGAAGGATGTAGCTCAGTGGGTCAAGTAGTTAGTTAGCATGCACGAGACCCTGGGTTTGATTCCCAGCACTGCAGAAACTGAGTATGGTATAACCCCAGCACTGGAGAGGTAGTGGCAGGAAGAGCCTGCAAAGTTTCACACCAGCCCGGGGTACACACGATACCCTGTTGAAAAAATAAAAAAGAAAAGCTATTCATTCTGAAGTCCCCTAAGTATAAGATGACTTCATTTTTCCATGGCAGGAGCATGGGGCTTAGAGCTAAAAGATGGGGTTCAAATTTGGTTCTGATGCCTTGCGTTATACAGTCTTAGTGATCTACCCTATCTGAACCCCAGTTTCCCCCTCTGAGAACAGGGACAATATCAAGTGTCAACGTTTACCATGAGCATAGGGAATACATAGACTGTTGAGACACCGTTCATTCATAAGAAACGAGAACTGAGCAGTTGGTCCTCTTTGCTTGTCACCTTGCCAACTTGGAAGCAGTCATCCGCTGTGAGGGAGAAGAGCTGCCTGGGACTGTACAGGTCAGTGATGGAGGAGCCCGTAACCCTCTGGAAGACGCCTCGGGCCAGGCCCTTCACGTTGAGCATGTACACATCCTGCAGTCGCATCAGGGCCCTTGCCGCTCCTTCGAGGTCCTCAAAGGCAGGGAGGTCTTGCTCTACCTTCTCATAACCATCCTTCAGAGCTGTAAAAGTAGTAAGACTGTGACGCCTCCAAACACAGGCGCTGGGCATTTACCTGTTCAAAGTGGCCCCAGCCGCAGGCTCAGTTCCTGCCATGTAGTGGATTCCTTTTGCTAAAGGGGTGTGTGTGTGCCCACCCGCCCGCCCGCCAGGCCACAGGTGACCTCAAGAGCAGCACATGGGATACCCTGGAGCTGGAGTTAAAGGCAGCTGTGAACTGCTGGGATGTGGGCACTGGTATCTGAGTTGAGTCCTCTTGGAAGAAAGCAGCAAGTGCTCCTAACCACTGAGGATCTCGCCATTCCTCCAGAGTAGATTCTGAACATGACTACCTCAATAAGGGACATTCCAAATACTTGCAGGAGCAAGTAAGAAGAAATAAGAAGCACAGCTTTGTCATATTGTCCTACCCTACATATATATATATATAATCTAGAAGTCTTGCCCTTTAGCAAAAGGCAGCTCTTTTTATTTCTGCCCCAAAATAACAAACTTCTTCTAGTGCAAGGCAAAATAAATTAGGAAAGTGATATGTTACAGATCACATTACATTATTCTCATTTTCAAGTTTAAAAACCAGAAATAGACAACTACTAGAAGGCCACGGCTTTCTGCACATAAATACATAAATACACATATTTAAAGGGGTGGATATACTTCTTCACTTGACTGTGGTGGAGATCAAGTGAGGTAACAGACGTGAAGGCATTTTGTAATCTAAAATCTTAAACCTATTAGCAAGGAGACCAACTCTATAGACTCAAAAGGGGCTTAGCAGTTCAAATAATTCCTATCTATTACTAATCCTAATTGTAACTCACCGGAATCTCTCTCCTTACCACTGAATCGGGAGCTAGATGCTTCTCCCATATTACAACCCTCCTCATTACCTCGGATGTTCTCAGTGGCCTCCAGACTATGCACCACATTCCTCCAGTCAGACTGTAGACGCTTGATGAGCGTGAAGGCGAGTAGAGGGTTCACTACAGGGATTTTCAAGTCCTCATGCAAGGAAAGAACCTTGTCATAGAATCTGAAAGAAATGAGAAAGAATTTTCTCACCTCTGGACACAACTGCTGTGCCCCAGGAAGGCTGGCATGATGTGAATGGCTAAGATTAAGAGGTGGGTACAGTGAGACCTGCCTGTGGACCTTACTTCTTTAAGCAGGGGGTGGTGGTGTAGAAATTAAAGTGCTGAACCTCTTGAAATTCATGTAAATAGCCCAGCTTAAAAAAAAAGTAGGCAAGCATAAAGAGCATGAAAACTCTACATAACATGTCAAAGGGGGTCCATTCATTTATTCACCGAATGAGTCAGTGTGGACTGTTCAGTTACACTGTGTCTGGCGCCATGCTAAAGGTAACCATCCTCCAGCTCAAAGGGTTTACAGACACTAAGTTCTTCTGTTATCACTCTACACCCAATACTTAGTGTCTGGGATGGAACTCGGAAGCATTCTGGAACAAAGAGCAATCACTATGTTTGCTAAGAGAGCACTGAACACACAATGCTACAGTAATTAGAAGAGGTGGCACCTGAGCTGCTTCCTGAAGGATCTGTTTAAATATTTTGATGACTGGTACCTACTGGATCCTTAACACGTACTGGGCATTCTACCAAGTACTTTGACTCTATCACCCCCTTAGAGTTGTTACATAATTGGGAAAAGATCTTCACTAACCCTCCATCTAACAGAGGGCTATTATCCATATAAAGAACTCAAGAAATTAAACACCAACAAACCATATAATCCAATTTTAAAAACTGGGTACAGAGCTAAACAGAGAATTCTCAACCGAGGAATCTTGAATGGCCAAGAAGCACTTAAAGAAATGCTCAACATCCTTAGTCATCAGGGAAATGCAAATCAAAACAACTCTGAAAGGCTAAGATCAAAAACTCAAGTGACAGCACATGCTGGAGAGGATTGGAGAAAGGGGAACAGCCCTCCATTGCTGGTGGGAGTGTAAACTCATACCTCTTTGGAAATCAATCTGGTGCTTTCTCAGAAAATTGGGAATAGACCTACCCCTCAAGACCCAGCTTAAGACTCCTGGGCATATACCCAAAAGGTGGTCTACCATACAACAAGGGCATTTGCTCAACTATATTCATAGCAGCTTTATTTGTAATAACCAGAAACTGGAAACAACCCAGATGTCTCTCAACCAAAGAATGGATAAAGAAAATGTGGTACATTTACACAATGAAATACTACTCAGCTATTAAAAATAAAGAAATCGTGAAATTTTCAGGTAACTAGAAAATATTCTGAGTGAGGTAACTCAGACCCAGAAAGACATGCATGGTATGTACTTACTTACAAGTGGATTTTCTTATAATACACATTTTTTAATTAATTTATTTTTATATCAATCACAGGTTAGGTACTTTGCATCCCAGGCATAGCCCCCTTCCTCATTCCCTCCCTCATCTCCTCCCCGCCCCCTCCGAGTCCACCAACGGGGGAGGACCTCCTCCCCTTCCATCCAACCCCAGCTCATCTTGTCTCCTCAGGGCTGGCTGCAATGTCCTCCCCTGGGGTCTAGCCAGGCTGTTACTCCCTGGCATGTATTACAAGTGGATTTTAACCATATAGTACAGGATAACCATGGGACAATTCACAGATCCAAAGAAGCTAAGGAGGGCCCAAGGGAAGATGCTTGAATCTTGCTTGAAATAGAATAGACACCAGAAAGACATCCACCAGAAGTAGATGAAGAGAGGGAAAGGGTATGAGAGAGAGTGGAGAGGGAAATGAGGGTGGGGATCAGATGTGGGAAGGGTGGGGGTGGGACAGGGTGGGGATGGAAGGAGGTGGGGGCCTGGGAGGCCAGAGGGCTTAGAGAGAAACCAAGGGCAGGGCCATCTCTGAGACAAGCTGGAGGCCTTTGGCCGGGTAGCTCCTGGAGAACACGGGGGGTGACTCTAGCTAAGACTCCTAGTAGTGGGGGTCATAGAGACTGAAGAGGCCACTTCTAACCAGAGAGGACTTCTATTGGAGGGAGGGGAACACCAACCCACCCACAAAAACTTTGACCCAAAGTTTACCTGCCTCCAAAAGGTGCAGGGATAAAGATGCGGCAGAAATTGAGGAAAGGGTCAACCAATTCCTGGCCCAACCTGAGACCCACGCCATGGGGGAGAGCCAGCCCTGACACTGTTAACGGTACTCTTCTATACTTGCACATGGGAGCCTAGCATCGCTGTGCTCTGAGAGGTCCCACCAAGTAGCAAGTTGAAACAGATGCTGAGACACACAGCCAAACATTAGGCAGAGAGTGGAGAGCCTTGTGGTAGAGTTGGGGGAAGGATAGAAGGACCTGAGGGGGACAAGACTCCATAAGAAGACCAACAGAGTCAACCTACCTGGGGCCAAGGGGGCATACAGAGACTGAAGCACCAATCAAGGACCATGCATGGACTGGACTAAGGCCCCCTTACACATATGTAACCAATGGGCAGCTTAGTCTCCGTGTGAATTTTCTAATAAGGAGAGCAGAAGCCATCTCTGACATGGACGCTGTGCCTGCTTTTTGATCACTGGGGCTGCCTTGCCCAGCCTCAGTAGAAAAGGATACTCTTCTTGGAGGGACTTGATGTGCTGGGGTAGGCTGGTAGGGGCAGGAGACTCCCCTTTTCTGAGGAGTAGGGGAGGGGGATAGGGAGAAAAGGAAGGGAGAGTGAGACTGGGAGGAGAGAAGGGAGGGGCTATGGTCAGGACGTAAGGTTAAAAAAAAAGTTGTTGCACACAACAACCCTTAATGTAGAATTTTAAAATAGATTTGTTTTATTTTTTATTTTATGTATATGGGTGTTTGCCTGCTCGTGTGTCTATCTACCACGTATGTGCAGCGCTGGCAGAAGAACAGCTGAGAGTTTACATCTTGATCTGCAAGCATAGGGAAGAGAGCACACTGGGAATAG
This sequence comes from Pachyuromys duprasi, assembly GCA_028658305.1. NCBI lineage: Eukaryota > Metazoa > Chordata > Mammalia > Rodentia > Muridae > Pachyuromys > Pachyuromys duprasi. Next base: position 73,549,839 of record CM053758.1, on the reverse strand, counting down.
CGACAGATTTTTGAAACCTCAAAGCCTACTCCCAAGGACTCACCTACTCAAACAAGGCTACTCCTTTCCAAACATCTCCACCAACAGGGGACAAAGTAGTCACATCTATGAACTTATGAGGGCTATTCTCATTCAGATCCCCATAGTATCTAAGTTCAATACTCTTTTGTGTATATATGTGTGATCCTGAGGATTTAAACCTAGAATTCTGTGCATGAGCCAAACACTTTACCCCTGTGTTACATCATTAGCTTTCTTTTAATTTTGAGACAGGGCCTCCCTAATTTGCCCAGGATGATGGCGAATTCACTTGGTAGCCCATGCAGGCCTTAAACTTGTGATCTGCTTGACTTAGCCTCCCAAGTTACAGGCCTGTGACAACGCATGTCTCTATGAAATGGTGAATGAAATATATTCGTCTAGTATCTAGAAGCCAAATCCTGAGTAAGACAGTGAGATTGGTCCTAGTGACTTACAGTTCAGTGTATGAGCAAGACAATTATGTTGCAGATGCAGCACTAGGCTGAATAACAAGACCCTGAAGAGAACAGGGGGTGCTTAATTTGGCCAGGGCAAGTGAGAGTAGAACTGTTAGAACTTGCTTACATGAATTGTGAGAGGGTGGGGAACAAATATTCAGAAATGGAAGCATCTAAAACAGAAAGACCAAGGAGGAAGTCTCTTCAGCATGTCAACATGAGTCGAGAAGAATTTAAGCCATCATAGTGACCCTAGGGAAGAGAATGGGAGGGATTCAAGGGAGCAGTCTAGCATCAGTACAGAAACTGGTGGTAACCATAGCAGGAACAGCGAGTGAGGCTGCCCACTCACTTCCATTCTTCCAGCAGGTGACATGGCGGAAAAGGCTGGGGGTGGAGGGACCCGGAGTGGCCAACTTACCAATTAACTTCTTCCTGGGGGCTCTGCAAGTCTTCACATAGGCAACAGATGTTGCTTCCTTTCCTGCTATACTGTGGCTACTCTGTGTCTAACACAATGATGGAATTTATATTATTGGAGTTTATTGATCATGTGAACAGGGAAGGTTACAGATACCTCTTATCCTCTAAGACAGTGGTTCTCAACCTGTGGGTCACAGTCACTTTGGGAATTGAATGACCCTTTCACAGGGGTCACCTAAGACCATCAGAAAACACAGATATTGACATTATGATTCATGACAGTAGCAAAATTATAGTTATGAAGTAGCAACGAAAATAATTCTGTGGTTGGGAGGGAGGTCACCACAACATGAGGAAGGCTGAGAACCACTGCTCTAAGCACTTAGAGATCTAAGCACTTAGAGATCTTTGGGTATCTCCTTATCCGAAAAGTAATGTCAAAATCAACAGAACAACAACAAATGGAAGTAGAATATATGAATGTGTACAAGAGCTCATGAGACACCGAGTCTTCTGGGGGAAGTTAAGAGACTTTGTAAATGGGAAGGTGGGATGAGATGATGCGAGAGCAGAATGGAGGAAGTGACAGGGTGGGCCAGGGAATTTCAGTGCCTAGATGCAGTGTGATCTGAGGGCTCCCGAAGAGTAAGGCTCTCAACTGAGAAACGAAGCCTGAAAAGCTTCCAGGAAGTCACATGTTCAACATAAGCTAAGGAAGAAGACTCTGAGCCTGGGGTACCCAAGCAGGACACAGAAGCCTGGCAAGTCTCATGGTATCTCCAGTCCCAGAGACACGCTGCTTGTGAACTGTTCCTCTGGGGTTTCAAATCCGAAGCAGCCTCCAGGGTGTGGGGATCGGTTTACTGCCCATCCGTTCCTGCTTGGGCTCCATATGGAACCACTTAGTGAGCTGCTAGACAGAAAAAAAAAATGTACAAGCATGGGCCCAAGCCAAGTCCAGCTTTCAAAGTAAAGTGTCCAGGAACAGTTGAGGCTGAGTTCAGAGTGATTTTGCAGGACAGTTGGACAGAGAGAAGCTGGGAGGAGCTGGGAGGAGCTGGGAGGGGCTGCGAGGGGCTGGGAGGAGCCCTGAGACTAATTCCGACCCAGCCACCAACCAACCCCCTACTCTGTGAGGTGAAAAAGCTGGTCTACTTTAGAAAACTCTTTGGGTCTCTTCATTTTCCAATCTACTTCTTTCCAACACTTTCCACAACGGAATAATAGACTCCTTACTAGTGCAAGGACAAATGTTTAGTTGGCAGCCAAGAAAACAGAGGCACAAAGAGAAAAAGGTGAAGTGCAGGGGTGAATATTACTCCAAGTTAATCATCTTACCAAAAGCACTGTCTATACCTTGTGTTCCTCACACACCACTTCACATTCTGATTTGTTTTAGACCAGGGGTTTCTTCTTTACTGCAGCACATCAAGCAATACAGTGGTCAAATATGACTTTTTTTTCCCCTTCACACAGGAAAGAAGTGGGGGTGGGGTGGGGGAGGAGATCTATAGACTGACATCTGAGGCTGGCTAGGAATGCAAAATTTGGCTGCATGCCCAACCTCTGAACAAATAGCTCCTTTCCAGAGACTGAGTTATGGGACACTAAAGGCATAAATGGCTTTTTGCTTTAACAAATGCTGCTGAGACTGGAAAATCAGATCCTTTCCTTCAAGAATCTGCACATAAAATTTGCAACCTAATCCCTGCAATAAGCTTCCTCGGTAGGTTCCTCAACCGCAATGCATGAGCCATGTCAATTCAATGTTTCTCCTTTGAAATTGAGAAATGGGCTTTGTCATCATTCTTCTGAGACATTCTGAATGCTTCATTCTGACCCCAGAAATAATTCCACTCTTTCACTCTTTGCAGCAACAAAATAAACTAGAAATGTGCCACACGCGCCCGCACACTGTGTGCTCTGCTGGTACATGTTGATGGGGACGCTATTAGCACACTTTCTATCCACTAGCAGGTCCTAACAGCTTCAGCAGCCAAAGCCACTTCCTTTCCTGAGTTAGAAATTCGAAGAATATAAACCAGTTACTCTGGCCTTAGAAATAACATTTCAACTTATATAAAATCACCAGGCTGAGACTATAAAAAAATGAGCTGAAACTGCCCAAATTCTTGCTTTTAAAAGCAAGCATTCCACTTGGGCTTTTGAGCATGGGAACAGAACTGTAGCCTCCACCACATCAGATTGAGCTTGATGAGATTAAATGTTCATAGACATCTGAGAAAAAAAAATTAGGAGTTTTAAAAATTCCTTTTTTAATCTGTTAGCATCCCAGCTAGTGCTTGCTGCTGATGGAGTCAGAAGTTTCATCAGTAAGCGCTGGCAGTTTGATGTTGTTTTGTCTAATTCACAGATGTCTTCCTGCCTTACCTCCTCAGTGCTGGGATCATACTTGATCAGCCAGCCTTACATAGACATAAAGATAACTTTTTTTTCCAGCAGTTTACTACATGCTAAGCACACTGATAAATTAATTGGGACTCATTCACTTCAAGAACACTATGGGAATAAGTGTTACCTTAAAAAAAAACTGTCATTGTACTGATTAGGAAACTAAAGTTTAAAATGTTACAAGGTCAGAGCCAAGAATTTAAACAGAGGTCTGTTGAGCTCCTGAATCTGGAGCCACTGGGTACTCTGTGGGGCTCTGTTTAGGTCCTGACATATCAGATGATGCGAGCAAGGGGGACATCAGAAAGTGACGGAATGGACATTGGAAATTAATCAATACAACCATGTTTTAGCCATAGCCCTGCCATCTTTTATTAAAACTGAGTAATCTACTATATCTTAGTTTTCTTACATATCAAATGATTTCTTACTCGCTAAGAGTGGAATACCGACCTATTTCAAAGCACTGTGTGAGAAATGAGGTTTCTGTGAGACCTCCTCTGGTGACGAAGCTGGGACACTTTCATACCCAAAATGATCCTTCCCTCACACTCACACTGTCCCACACACCTTTCCCCTGCTTTGCCCTCCTCCTCTTCTTTGTAGTGTAGACAGGTCTCTTTTCTTAGCTTTTCCTCAACGTGTCTCATGTTTATGGAATGTTTTTCTTAGTATAAGAATGACCTGGATTTGTTGTTGTTGTTGTTACCAAATCAATTTGGATAATGCAAGCCGCACAAATGCTTATTGGCATATGAGTCCTCAGTTACCACTAATGGCCATTTGAAGAGCAGACTGCAGGATTAAGCCAACTCTTACGAAATTGACTGTCCTTAATGACCATTTCTTATAAACATTTGAGTGAGTGGGGCAGGGAGGGTTCCGGTGCTGGCATGGGGATGAATTTGAAATTTAAAGTTAAAGCTAGAAATCAAATGATCTGCTTGTGCTCTGTCTAAACAGGCTGTAAGACCGAATGGATCTATGTGGAAGCAACTGCTTCTTATACTCCGTGGGCTTCTCAGTGCCCGAAGCAAAGAAGACGCAAAGTATGTGGCATCATAGTCAAGCATTCCTTTTTCATCCTTGACACTGATTAGTGCCACATTTTTACAACAGTTTACCTCCCAGAGTTTGGCAAGACTTTGCTGGTGTTGGCTGTGCGTTTATGCACACTATCTTCAGGATTGCCTAGAATGAAATGACTGTTCACTATGTTTTCTTGGAGTCAGACATTTTCACACACATACAGCCTCTCAGCTGCTACTTATATTCAGAGAGCTTTTTAACCTGTGGAAACGCAAAAGAGAGCTGTCGCACTGGTCTGTGTCTGCGGTAACTTGACAAGAGGCGCGCGGTCACTCACTGCTTGTTACGGCTTTTGTGAGATCCGGCTAGATTCTAGAATCACCGGTGTACCAACTTGGAGGAGAGAGACAGAGACAGAGAGACAGACGGACGGGGTGGACAGAATCGGAGCGTGTGAGAGAGAGCCCGCCCACAGTGACACAGAAGCCGCAGCCCCGCACTCCCGCTCAGCGTCTCAGGGTCGCCGCCCCGGGGCCGCGAGCCTGGGCCTCCCTCCGCCCCGCCAGCGCGCTCGGCGCCCCTCGCAGCCCTCACCTGGTGAGGTCGCGCAGCCGCGCCTCCTCGCCGCGCAGGTAGCGCCTCAGGGTCCCCAGCAGCCGGCGCTCGGGCGCCAGGGCGCGCGCCACGCTGGTGAGCGCGGAGAACGTGTCCTCGCGCGGCGGGGCGGCCGCGGCGCCCCGGGCCCCGAGCGCCAGCAGCGCCAGCAGCGCCGCCAGCCGCGCCCCTGGGCCCATCGCGGGCTCGCGCGTCCCTCCGCGCTCCCGCCGGCGCCGCCCCGGCCGCCGCCCCGCCCGCAGCCTCGCCCGCGGCGCCCGCCCCGCGCCGCCTCTAGCCCGCCCGCCGCTAACTCCGCACCGGTTCCAGCGTGCCTGGAGCACTCGGGGGAAACTGAGGCAGAGCGGGTGAGCAGGGAATTGATTCCCTGGTTTCGGCCGTGCGGCGCCATCAGCCAAACACCTCGTCGGACAGGGGCGAAAACTACAAAAGCCCTCGGGATCATCAGGGGAAACTCACGAGGGTGACAGATAACAGCTTGGGGACGGAAGCGCGGGTGGCAGGGCGGAGGGGACGCTTCGTAGACAGGACTTAACAGCGATCTTGAAAGACGGCGAGGACTAACAGAAGCTGAAACTCTGGGATCGAGTCACTACATGGCCGCACGAAAGCATGCGCTTTATATTCCACTAGGCTGCTTGTTTCTTTCGCCCGTTACTCATTTGCCAATGTTCATTCATTTACGCATTCATTTAAGTGTTCAGAAACATCTGTGCTCATAAAGGGAAATATAAACCTCCACAAAAACACGTCATGGGTAATCACAGGCTGTGCAATGGGTGAGGACACTGAAGAGGGACCCCATCTGGACGAGGAACAGGGTCTTGACTTTAGGCCATACTAGATTATCCTGGTGGGCTCAGTACAATTGCCAAGGTCCTTTTAAAAAGGCAAAGAAAGATGCAGGTCAATAACAGCAGAGTCACATAGATTTGATGATACTGAGTTGCTGACTTTGAAAATGGGTACACGCAGGGGGGAGAGGTGGCAGACGCCTGTGATCCCAGCACCCTGGGAGGAGGTGGAGGCAGGCAGATCTTTGTGAGTTCAAGGCCAGCCTGGTCTACAAATCGAGTCCAGGACAGCCAAGGCTACACAGAGAAATCCTGTCTTGAGAAAGAAAGAAAAGAAAGGAAGAAGGAAGGAAGAGAAAGAGAAACAGAGAAATGGTTTGCGAGTAGCAGACTTTGAGAAGTTTCCAGAAGGCTGAGAAGGCTAGGGGACAGGTCTGTCCTAATCTGCAGAAGGAACAAACACCTGCTGACACTTTAATTTTAGCTCTGTGTCATCAATTTGTTATGGTTTGAATTTGAAATGTCCCCCCACAGGTTCCTTCTCTTTAATACTTGGTGGAAAGCAAGCTACGGGGCTTCCAGAGTCCACTAGGGCAGTCTTAAGGGATATAGCCAGGCTTCACTTCTGGCCTGAAACAGCAGGTTTCCGTCTGCTGGGTGATGTGAGCGCCAACCACATATTCTAGCCACCACCATGGCAAGGCTCTGCCACTACACCTTCCTTTTTTAGGATGGACCCCATGAGCCAAAACAAATCTTTTCTCCCTTACATTGTATCTGTCAGATATTTGGTTGCAGGATGAAAACGTACCTGATGCTTCATTTCAGACTTCTGAATTCTTTTTGTCCTTTTTTTTTTTTTTTTCCAGAGCTGAGGACCAAACTCAGGGCCTCTACCCCTAAGCTAAATCCCCAACCCCGACTTCTGAATTCTGAGGCGGTAGGTAAACAGATTTGAGTTATTATAAGACACAGAGTTTGTGGTAATTTGTTTAGAAAACTGGGGCTGATGAGATGCTCAGCAGTCAAGCGTGCATGCTGCTCTTGCTGAAGACCTAGTTGGGTTTCTAGCATCCATAGCCATGTAAGGGGGCTCACAACCACCTGTAACTGCAGCCCCACGGGCACCATCCAGCTAAGATGATTGTGTGATTTTTGTTTCTTATTTTCTTAATGTGGTGTGTTATATAACTTGATTGTTGTATTGTAGAGTTAGATTTTCCCAAACCCTACTTTATTTAGGGTTCTTAAATGCTTCTACCTCCCTTCCAACCCACTGACCAGAGGTAGGGAAGAAAGAAGGTTATGAGAAAGAGGGGGTGACAGACCTTTTTAGACACAGTTCCTTGGGGGCAATTCCAGCAGTCCAGTCAGATAACAAAATACCAAACAGTGACACAAATCAACAGCAGAGGCACAATTCGGCAGAAACAGCAAGAATCCACCAAATCGGAATGAGTCAGCAAAAGCAGCAAAGGGGAGAAGCTCTCTGCTGTGGCGCGTTTCTCTCTGAGAAGTGAAGTATTGAAAAATGAAGACCAGTGAATCAATGTGGACAGTTGCGAAACATAGCAATCTGAAAGTGTTGTCTCCCTGCCTGTGGGCTATTTGTCCGTTCAGAGTCCACAGAGGCTGTTTAAAGACCACACCCCTGAGAGATTTCACCTTACCCCCATCAGAATGGCTAAGATAAAAAATCCAAGTGACAACACATGCCGGAGAAGATGCGGAGAAAGGGGAACCCTCCTCCATTGCTGGTAGGAATGTAAACTTGTACAAGCACTTTGGAAATCAATCTGGTGCTTTTTCAGAAAGTTAGGAATAGTGCTTCCTCAAGATCCAGCAAGATCACTCCTAGGCATATATCCAAAATATGCTCAAGTATACAACAAAGACATTTGCTCAACCATGTTTGTAGCAGCTCTACTCATAATAGCCAGAAGCTGGAAACAACTTAGATGTCTCTCAACAGAGGAATGGATACAGAAATTCTGGTACAGCTACACAATGGAATACTACTCAGCAATTTAAAACAATGAAATCATGAAATTTGCAGGCAAATGGTAGGAACTAGAAAAGATCATCTTGAGTGAGGTAACCCAGAAGCAGAAAGGCACACATGGTATATACTCACTTATAAACGGATATTAGCCATATAATATTAAACATGCTAAAATCTATACTCCTAAAGAAGCTAAACAACAAGGAAGACCCTAGGGAAGATGCTCAATCCTCATTCAGAAGGACAAACATGGTAGACATCAGAAGCTAGAGAAGACAGGGAACAGGACAGGAGCCTACCACAGAGGGCCTCTGAAAGACTGTACGGATCCAGGTATTGAAGCAGAGGCTGAGACTCACGTAGCCCATAGACTCAGTCTCCAAGCGGAGTTCCTAGTCAGGGAAGCAGGGATTTTCTCTGATATGAACTCAGTGGCAGGCTCTCTGATCACCTGGGGTTTAGGGGAGGGCAGTGCAGCCACAGAGGAAGTCCTGGTGAGAGCTGATAGGCTAGGGTCAGATAGAGGAGGGGGACCTCCCTGTCAGTGGAAAGGGAGACACAGAGAGGGAAAAGAGGGAGGGAGAGGGGGATTGGGAGGAGATGAGGGGAGGGCCACAGCCAGGATACAAATTGAATAAAGGATTAAAAGCAAAAAGCCACACCCCTTGCACAAGACAGCTTCCAGTCAAACATTATAGAGCCCTCTCATGTAGTTACACCAACCCTGCCTGCCTCAAGGCAAATCCTCTTTCAGGATACAGTCTTGTTGACATGTTGCTGGATTTTGTTCCATAATATTTTGTTGTAGATTTTTATGTCTGTATTATAAGAGAAGTTAGCTATAGTTTTCTCACATTATTTTTGTCTGGTCTTCATATCAATGTAAAACTCGTTTCAGAGAATACACTGGGAAATGTTCCCTCCTTTCCTACATTTTAGAAGAGTTTGGAAAGGATAGAAAATTGTTCTTTGAGTATCTGGAAGAATCCACCATTAAAGCCAGTTAATTTTAAGCTTTCTTTGGGGAGCTTTTCTGATTCTCGATTCAATCCCCATAGCAATTGTCTTAAAGCAAGTTGGAGGCAATTAATTTTATTAATTTTCTTCTATCTAAGACTTTCGTTTCTGAAGTTTGTCTTCATTGGCTATAAAAGGTCATGTTAACACTCCTTTTCTTTTGGCACTTTAGATTTTTCTGTCCTCTGTGGAAAATACAAGGCTATTTCAATCATTGTTTTTTTCAAGTAATGAATCATTTTCTCTAGCCTGTTTCAAAATTCCGTGCTTTGTCATGTTTTCTTTTCCTTTTCAGCAGTTAAATGGATAGGCGTAGATTTCTTTGAGTTTATCCTGTTTAGAGGTCACAAAATTGCTTGCTTCTGTAACTTGTGCCTTTTATCAAATTTGGGAATAGTCCTACATTTTTTTTCTTGAAGTTTCTTGACATAAATTTGGTATTTCCTACTAGGTTTCTGAGGTTTAGATACTTTTTTAGAAAACTAGTTCTCCATTCACTCATATTTCATGAATCTGCGTTAAGCTCACTGGTACCTCTGTCATCTCTACTCTGCCATCAACCCTAATATGTCCATTTGGTTCCTCCTCATGTCGTGATCTTTCTCACCCTTTCCTTCATTTCAAGAATGCTCACTCTTAGAGCACATCCTAAGTTATTTTAAATAACTTGAGCATTTTTGTTTTGTCTTCATCAACATTTATCAGTTGCCCTTTTATTTGTTTTTCTTTTTTATTACCTTTTTATGCTAATTGAGTTTTTCTTTACTCTTTGTATGCTAAGTAATCCTGGATTAAACACTAAACAATTGGAATTTTTATGAGCTTTGATCATACTGACTTAGAGGAGTGGTTCTCAACCACTGTGGGTCAGGACCACTTTGGGGGTCTCACATCATATATCTTGCATATTAGATATTTACATTTTATTCATAACAGTAGCAAAATTACAGTTCTGAAATATCAATGAAATAATTTTATGGTTGGGGGGTCACTACAATATGAAGAACTGTATTAAAGGGTCACAGCATGAGGAACATTGAGAACCCCTGATTCAGAGGGCCTTTTTTTCTTGGTGCTCTCCATGACCTCTGGCTTTTTCTCCCATTTATTTATTTGTTTGTTTGTTTAATCTCTTTATAGCCTGATCCTATCCCCCTTCCCCCTTTCCTCCCAGTCCCACCCTCTTTTTTCTCAGAGAATGGGAGGCTCTCAAGGGGTCTCAACCCACCCTGCCACCTCAAGTCACAGAAGGACTAGGCACATCCTCTCCCACAGGGGTCTGACAAGGCAGCCCAGCTAGGGAAAGGGATCCAGAGGCAGGCAGCAGTAAGAGACAGTCCCTGCTCCCACTGTTAGGGGACCCACACGTTGACCATGCCTCACGTCTGTTACAGATGTGTAGAGGCTCTAGGTCCAACACATGCATGTTCTTTGGTTGGTGGCTCAGTCTCTGTGAGCCCCAATGAGCCCAGGGTAGTTGACTCCATAGGTCTTCTTGTCTTGTCCTTGACCCCATTTGGCTCCCTCAATCCTTCTTCCCACTCTTCCACAGAAGTCCCTGAGTTCAGCCTGTTGTTTGCTATGAGTCTCTGCATCTGTTTCCATCAGCTGCTGGAGGAGGCCTCTCAGAAGACAGTTATGCCAGGCTTCTGTCTGCAATCACAGCAGAGTATCATTAATAGTGACAGAGGTTGGCTCTCTCTCATGGGGTGGGTCTCAGGTTGGGCCATTCCCTCAATCTCTGCTTCATCTTTACCCCTACACTTTTTGTAGGCAAGACAAATTTTGGGTCAAAGGTTTTATGGGTGGGTTGGTGTCCCCCTCCCTCCACTGGAAGTCCCACGTGCCTACAGGAGGTGGCCACTTCAGGTTCCTTAATCCCCTTTGTAAGAAGTCTCAGCTAGGGTTACCACCATAGACTCCCAGAAGCCTCCCCGTCCCGACAATTGGAATATTATGTCTGGCTCTTCTCCACTTTCTGTCTGGCATGCCATCAATACAGGTGGACTCAGGTCTGATGTGCTGACCGGCCTCTCTGGCTGTAACACCAGTGCTGCCTCAGTTGCAGTGACATTCAGATGCATCCAAGCTGTGCACACAATTGGCTAGTTTGGGATGTGGACAGTGGTGCATTGTACCCCGTTCTCAGAACTCAAGACTATGCCATTCTCTTAAGCATCAAATCTTGTAGCGATACAGCTTAATAATGGGCCCAGGAATCACAGAATTTCACTAATGAGTCTTTCCCCCGCTGAGGCTTGACACTTGGCCAGTCTCTTGAGCCCCCCACTTGGGTTCTCTGGACAGAAACCTGAGGCTTCAGTTAACCTACCCTGCCATTTATTTCCTAGGACTGGATACAAGTATTAGGAGTCCAGAGTCCTCAACCCCCCTGCTTTGTGTGTTTTGTCCAGGTTTTAACAGCTGCACACAGTGGGCAAGGAGGGGAAGACAGGCCCTTTGTCTCATCTACAAGAACTTCCTATAGCATAGGAATTTGCTTGATTTTTTTATTGGGGAAGATTTTTTCTGAAGTCCCTCTAAGTCACAACATAAGCCTCGGATCAATTACAGCCAAAGCAAACTAAAACTTAACTAAGTTATGGGACAAGTACAAATCATTTTGTGGTATTGGAATAGGTGTTTTCTGCTGGGCCTCATGGCACACACCTGTAATTTCAGCAATTGGGAGGTGGGGCCAGCGGATCAATTCAAAGCAGTCTTGGCTACATAAGACACACCACGTTCTTCAGACTCAGATTCCTGCTTGGTATTTAGCAAGCTGGTGAGGTCTCTTGTTTGGACTTTATTTTGTGAACCTGTATTATTAGGCCATCCCTACATTTGAAGGTCCAAAATGAAAAGTGTTTCCAGCGTTGAGGAAATGTTACATACTTAGGCTTTTTAGGAAAGAGAGAGAGAGAGAGGAATTGAAATAGAAATAAAAGGGCTGAAGAAAGATCAAGATTTCAAATACGCCTGAAGGCAGGAAAAGAGAGCCATATCTTCAAAAAACGGTCATTCCCCGAGCTCATCTTGCCCTGCTCGGTACCTTCCACTGTGCTGCTTTTCGGTCTTGTCATTTCTGGCTCCTTTCCTGACTCTTCCCTGACTCATGAGTAATTTCTGACCACCTCCTTTTCATCCTCTGAGTCATCTCCTCGGGGACATTCTGTCTGCAGTGCAGGCTAACTTAAAGTCCCCACATTTTCCATTAGAAACACACCCTATATTTTCCATTAGAAGAATTTATCGAAATCATAATTTATTTGTGTGGGAAATGGCTGTCTGCTGCCATTTCAGGCAGAAGTTTCAGGCATGCAGGGCTGCGCCTAGCGGAATGCCTGACAATAATCAGCACGCATTCAAAAGCAAAGAATACAGTAGGAAAGCATTCAGAACAATCCACCCACCTCTCTCTTCATTCAAGACTCATGACCCTAGCCTTCTGCCAAAACTTTTATAATGCTTATCTCCATTTTTTGACAATGAATCCACATTGCATTTGTTACTTAAATGTCTCATTGCTGCAACAACAACAACAAGATACCTGACAACAGCAACTTAAGCTTACGGTTTCAGGGGCTACGTACAGCTCATCATGGCCAGTCTACCACACCTCCTCTGAGGCCACCATCATCCACTGCCTGGCTCAGCTTACTTTCTTTTTATTTAGCCCGTGACCACAGCCTCTGGAATGGTACTGTCCAGAGTTAAGATGGATCTCGCTGACTCATTTAATCTAATCTAAACAATTCCCTTACAGATCTGGGAGCCTTGTTTCCATGGTGACTCCAGATTAACCATCACAGGGCTGGAGAGACAGCTCAGCCATTGAGAGCACTTGTAGCTCTTGCAGTGGACCTAAGTTTGACTTCCTGCACCTACAAAGCAGCTAACAACAACCAATGTGTAAGCTCAGTTCCAGAGCGTCCAGTGCCCCTTTCTGGCCTCTGTGGGTACCAGGCACTCATATAGTGTGCATACATACATGCAAGCAAAGCATGCATACACATAAAAAATAGATCTAAAAAAACCTCAAGCATCATGAAATATGTATTGCACTTTGCAGTTCAGAACACTGTGAGATGAAGGGGACTCAGCTGCAAGAAAATAAAGCCGGAGCATGGACAGAGTCTTTAAGGCTTAGTAGCGTGTTCCATTGTATCATTTTATTTTATTTTGTGTGTATGGGTGTTTTGCACACATGTATGTCTGTCTACCACATACATACCTGGTGCCCAGAAGATGGCAAAAATCCTCTGGAAGTGGAGTTAGATTGTAATCTGCAATGGGTGTGGGAATTGACCCCAGATCCTCTGAAAGATCACTGGTGCCACACCCAGGGCTCCGGAACTGTTATTTCAATGTGTATGGGTGTTTCGCCTGTATGTACACATACACACTACATGTATAGCCAGTGCCCATAAGGGCCAGAAGAGGCTTCAGATCCCCTGGAACTGGACTTACAGGTAATTGTGAGCTGCTATGTCAGCTGGAAGAGCAGCCAATACTCTTAACTGATAAACCATGTCTTTAGCCCCTCATTTTTTTAGGTTGTTCATTATCAGTTCCTGGGTTAGCCTCTTTCTCTATTCAGGAAGAGTTTCTGGGAGCTGACTCCAACTCACTTCTCTATATTAAAAGAAGAAACAATAACCTCTACTCTGGCTCCCAGAGGCCAACATGGAGGCAAGTCAGCCGCACTGTACAAGCTCTTAGGATGGTTCCAAACTGAACTGCTACAGGAGGAAAGGGCTACTGTCACGTGGAACCCAGTCTGTGGATTGCAGCTGACTCAGACACAGCTTTATCCAGGACCTGAACAGCGGGTTTACTAAAACAAAACAATAACCAATACCTCAAGTCACATTTCCTTTGGAAATCTTTTGTGAGAGCAGAGACATTCTCACACTGCCCCCTAGTGGGACCTAGACGCCAGTACGCATCCACCATCCTTGGTAAGCGTTTGCTATTATTATTATTTAAATTTAATTACTTTATTAATTACAGTTTATTCACTTTGTATCCCCCCTGTACCTCGCTCCCTCCTCCCCTTCCTATCCCACCCTCCCTCTTCCCCACCCGTGTCCCTCTCCCAGTTCACTGATAAGGGAGGTCCTCCTCCCCTTCCATCTGATCCTAGTCTATCAGGTCTCATCAGGAGTGGCTGCATTGTCTTCCTCTGCGGCCTGGTAAGGCTGTTCCCCCACAGGGGGAGGTGATCAAAGAGGCGGCCAATCAGTTCCTGTCAGAGACAGTCCCTGTCCCCATTACTATGGAGACCACCTAAATACTGAACTGCCATAGGCTACATCTGTGCAGGGGTTCCAGGCCATCTCCATGAGTGGTCCTTGGCTGGAGTGTCAGTCTCAGAAAAGACCCCTGTGCCCAGACTTTTTGGATCTGCTGCTCTCCTTGTGGAGCTCCTGTCCTTTCCAGGTCTTACTATTTCCCACTTCTTTCATAAGATTCCCTGCACTCTGCCCAAAGTTTGGCTATGAGTCTCAGCATCTGCCTCGATACCCTGCAGGGTAGAGCCTTTCAGAGGCCCTCTGTGGTAGGCTACTGTCCTGTTCCCTGTTTTTTCCCTCCTTCGATGTCCATCCTCTTTGCCAACATCCTTAGTCATCAGGGAGATGCAAATCAAAACAACCCTGAGATTTCACCTTACACCCACCAGAATGGCTAAGATGAATAATAACTCAAGTGACAACACATGCTGGAGAGGTTGTGAAGAAAGGAGAACCCTCCTTCACTGCTGGTGGGAATGTAAACTTGTACAACCACTTTGGAAATCAATTTGGCGCTTTCTCAGACAATTAGGAATAGCACATCCTCAAGATCCAGCTATACCACTCCTAGGCATATCTCCAAAAGACGCTCAACAATGCAACAAGGACATCTGCTCAACCATGTTTGTAGCAGCTTTATTTGTAGTAGCCAGAAGCTGGAAACAGCCCAGATGTCCCTCAGCTGAGGAATGGATACAGAAATTGTGGTACATCTACACAATGGAATATTACTCAGCAAAGAAAAACAAGGAAATCATGAAATTTGCAGGTAAATGGTGGGAACTGGAAAAGATCATCCTGAGTGAGGTATCCCAGAAGCAGAAAGACACACATGGTATATACTCACTCATAAGTGGATATTAGGCATATAATATAGGATAAACATACTAAAATCTGTACAACTAAGGAAGTTAATCAGGAAGGAGGACTCTGGCTAAGATGCTCAATCCCCATTCAGAAAGGCAAAGAGCATTTGCTATTATTGGCTTAGCCAAAAAGATTAATTTCTTTTTGTACAGACAGGCTTCTAAGCCCATGAGTTCTACATCTTCAGCTTTAACAGAGTATTGGAAACACTGAAGAAAATGGTGATTGTACTGGACATGCAAAGATGTCTTTCTTTGGACACGAGGTCTCATTTTACAGCCCAGAGTGCCCTGAAGTCATGGCGATCCTCTTCATCCTCAGAAATGCTGGGATTACAAGCATGAGCTACCATGTCTGGGACAACAGATTTTAAAACACATGTAAAATAGTTCAATCCAAATCATAATACTCATAGAAAATACTCTATCATTTTAATATATACAGATGTTGTATAAATGTAAAAATCTGGGGCTGAACAATGCTCACCACCTCACACTGAGGGTGGCCGCATAGCAGATATGGTAGATTGTAAAAATAGCCATGCTCCTCATTCCTCCCCAACATCATGCACTTAATTGTGTGATTTGAGTTTGTGTCTACACTGTTAAGAGGGTGAGGCTAGGGCTGAGGAGATGGCTTAGTGCTTAAGGGCACTGAATTGCTCTTGCAGAGGACCTGGGTTCAGTTCCTGGCACCCACATGGCAGCTTGCAAATGTTTTTAACTCCAGTTCCAGGGGCTCTAATGTCTTCTTCTGGCTTCTGTGGGCACTGTATGAATACGGTACACATATGCACACAAGCTCACGCAAATACATGAAACTAAATAAATCTAAAAAAAACTTAAGAAAAGGGTACAGTCTATGTGGCTCCATTTTGTAAGCAAATGAATCGATAGTGGCCCCAAATAGGACAGTGGTTGCTTGGGTTGTAAGTGGGTTGTGAGAGTGGTGGGGACAGAGGGAGATGTTTCCAGGGGTGCACTGCCGTGGCGGGGTTGTTCACTAGCTTGATGATGAGGGTGGTTTCACTGTCCCACATATATGCTAAAATATATCAGATTACAGGGTTGGAGAAATGGCTCAGTAAGTATGGGGCCTGCCACATAAGCATGAAGATCACAGTCCCAGAATCCACACAAGCCGGGTACAAGGAGGATGAAGGAGAGAGGAGGGTAGAGACAGGTAAACCCCTGAAGCTCACTGGCCAGCCAATCTAACTAACCAGATGATCTTTCAGCCCAGTTAGAGACCCTCTATCAAAAAAATAAAGCTAAAAAAGATGGAGAGGGAACAAGAAAAGACACCCAGTGTCAATCTTTGGTGCACACACATGCAATGATCAGCCATGTCCACCCATGCACATGACACACTAATACATGTACTACATACACACCACATCATACACACACAACCCACAAAATGCACCAAATTGTGTGATATATGAAATTTACATACTGCCAATTATAGCATGTTAAAGCACTAAAGTAAGAAGTGGAGTCTATTTCTCTTGCCTTGTATTGGAAGCCCTTATAAGTTTTCTTGGGAATACTTTGCAACAGAAAGCATAGGGTGCCAATTCTGAGCACAGGCCTCTAGAGGCTCTGCCTATCTGTGTGTCTAAGAACCTGCTCATATGCACATGTGAATAGGCCTAAATTAGCCTGATGCACTATCAGACCACATGGGGCAGAGCTGAAGACATGCTAAATAAATGGGAATTAAACTACCAAACTAACCTGACTGATAAAAGAACTAGCCAGAACCTGAAGAACTACCCATTTGACCTTGGTTAAAATTGTCTATCCATACAACTGTAAGAAATGGTTGTTTTCCTCTCATTGGGTTGCCTTATACAGCCTTAATATGAAGAGAGGTTTAAAAAAAATTGTTTCATCAGGAGTGGTTGCATTGTCTTTCTCTGTGGCCTGGTAAGGCTGCACCCCACTCAGAAGGCGGTGATCAAAGAGCCAGCCACTGAGTTCATGTCAGAGACAGCCCCTGTTTTCATTACTAGGGAACTCACTGGGACACTGAGCTGCCATGGGCTACATCTGTGCAGGGGTTCTAGATTATCTCCATGCATGGTCCTTGGTTGGAGTATCAGTCTCAGAAAAGATCCCTGTTTTGTTCGTTTTGTTTTTGTTGGTTTGGTTTTTGCTCTCCTTGTGGAGCTCCTGTCCTCCAGGTCTTTCTATCACCCCCTTCTTTGATAAGATTCTCTGCACTCTGCCCAAAGTTTAGGAGGAGGACCTCCCCCATCTGTGGACTGGGGGAGGGATATGGGTGGAGAAGAGGAAGGGAGGGGATGAGAGAGGAGGCTACAGTTGGGATACAAAGTGAATAAGCTGTAATTAATAAAAATAAATTTAAAATTAAAAAATGGTTGTTTGAAGCTACCAACATTTTCAGTTGTTTTGTTATGAGTTGACTAAGAAAGTCAGGCATGGTGGAGCACTCCTTTAATCCCAGCACCCCAGAGGAAGAAGCAGGTGAACTTCTGTGAGTTCCAGGCCAGCTAGGGTCTATATTGAGTTCCAGAACAGCCAGGCCTACACAGAAAAACCCTGTCTCAAAGAAGAAAAAAAAAGTCAGCAAACTAGACTGGAGAAAGTGTGCCTATTTGCAAAAGGAATTCAGAGAGTGGCTGGCAAGGCAGGACTTGCTAAGTTACAATACAGAAGTTGGGCTGGAGAGATGGCTGAGGTTAAGAGTGCTTGTGTGAGCACAAGGCCCTGAACCTGGGCCCACAGCACACATGAAAAAAGCTGCAGCACTGGAGCTGGGGAGAGAAGAGGCTCATTGCGGTTCGCTGGGATCTGGTGTAGTAGGGAAAGGAGCTCTAGGTTCGGCAAGACTGTCTAAAGAGGATAAGGTAGAGAGTGATAGGGGACATCCAATGGCTTTCTCCAACCTTCCTACAAATGTTCATGGGCACACACACTCACGAACACACAAAACAAACAGAAATGCCAAAATTCAGTGTAAGAGGAAAGGGGGGGGGGGAAGGACTCTTCCAGCTTCAGCAATTTCCTCTTTCTGCCCTTCTGCAACATTTTATTCTTAGTTTATTGGCACATTTCTGTTATGACGTGTTCTTGTCTTCTGAAGCATGTGTTACAGACTTACGAACTTATTCACTGTCCTGCTCATAGGTTATTTATGAGCAGGACACACACACTCAGTTTAAAGGGATTTGAGCATCAGTCCCAGTTGCCTCTATGATCTCTGAGCATTCACTTGCCTCAGTGTTTTTCTATATAGAAGTAGAGAGGGATGTCCCATCTGGCTGGAAGATTCATTGAGTAAAATTTGAATAGCTGTTTTCAGGTCCCTGGTGTAGTGTATTACTTCTCTTGTTTGTAATAAAGTGCCCTGACAAGAGCAACTTAAGGGTTTATACTGGCTAACAGTTCAAGGGGACATATTACATCATGGTGGGGAACGGATGGTGGCAGAGGGTCATTGGCAGTCAGCTGAACGCAAGTGGCTTGCTCTCCGTGACCTTTTCCTTCAGCAAGTCTCTACCTCATAAGTGTTCTGTAACCTTCCCAAACAGAGGCACTAGCTGAGGAGCAAGTGTTTAAACACACGTTTCATATTAAAAAGAAACAGGAAGGAAACAGCAGAGTAGGAAGATGCCTTGATTCTACCACTGTGTACTCAAGTGGGCCCTTAAATACGGAGAGAAATGTTAGGACATCTCCCCCCACAGGGAAATCAGTTTCCCTTGTATGTGCAAGTTATTATTTTAATATGAGTTCTCAACCCCCTGGGAATTCCAGATGAGCCAATAGAGAAATAATCTACAGAATGCTGAGCCGAAATATGAATTCAAATAGCAAGCAAAGTCTAGGGTAAGTTATGGCCACATTTTAAGAACATCAGTGTGCACAACAAACTTTATGAACTATACCATATCTGAGACAATAAAAATTACATAGACATGCATGACTATGAAGAGACCTGTTTATTACTGAGAACATTTCATTTGGTTAAAATCACAGAAATCCACACACGAATACATAAAAGTGCAAATTCTCACAAGCTAACTGTATTTTTACAGGGAAAGATGGGATATTGACAGAAACTGTTAAAACAAGGGCACAATTCTGAGCTACTATTGGAAAATTAATCTATTCTTAATCCTGCATTTTATCTGTCAAATCAATAATATACACCAAGAGCTTACTATAACCTCTAAAAAGGTCTCACCATATACAGATGCAGACTCTTCCCACTTTTTTTTTTTGCCTGAGTGACTCCAATAACACACATGATGAATTCTAATATTGGACAAAATGCATTGACCAATATCAAATCAGATGTGACTCACTGGAGAGGTGAGGCTTATTGGGTTCAAAATGGCATCCAAACCACTTAAGATACATTCTTAGCTTTCCTGGCCAAAACCTTATTTTGTGAGCAAAATGCTATGTATCGTATCGTTTTCATGCAGGAAGATGCTCTGCACTCCCCAAAGTGTGCTGCATTAGGTTTATATCAACTTGACACAAGCTAGTCACTTTAGAAGAGAAAACTGCTTTTGAGAAGATGCCCTCTTCAGATTGGCTGGTGGGCATTTTCTTGATGATTGATGTGGGAGGGCCCATTTCACTGTGTGGTGCCAACCCTTGGCTAGTGGTCCTGAATGCAGAAGGCAGACAAGCCATGGAGAGCCAGCCAGTAAACAGCACCCTCCATGGCCTCTGCTTCAGTAACAGCCTCTAGGTTCTTGCCTGAGTTCTTGCTCTGGCTCCCCCAGTGATGGACTTACAAGCTCTAAGATGAACCAAACCCTTTTCTTCCCAAGTTGTTTTTGGTCATAGTATTTACCACAATATATAAACTCTAAGACACTGAATATTTAAGGGTGTGCATGCTTAGTAAACACTGCTTACTGGATATTTCAGTAATATTTTAAAAACTGAATTGAGATATTACTGTTTTGTTCTCTTTTAAACTTTTTCCTTTATTGCTATTATCACCAGTTAAATACTGCATAATTGATTTGGATTAAGGAGATTCGATATTAAGGAGAGTAGATATCAAAAACGATAAACAAAAAACAGCTCTCAGGCAGCTGACAGGCGTGTTAAGGAGTGTCAGTGAATTAAAATAATACTTTGGAAGTATAGGTTAAGAAGGCAAAGAATATCCTGGAATGTGTATTTCTTATAATAAGGTCACTGTGTGTCCTTCCAGGAAAAAGCAGCGATTTTAGGGCCTGAGGCTGGGAATTGAGTGTAACATGATAAACTTGTGTTCCTTCCCGGTACTTTCGGTTGTTTGTTTGTAAATGGTTCTGGGGATATTGTACGTAGGACCTCTGGCATGTCAGGAAAGCACTCTGCCACTGAGCTATATCCCCAGGCCCCTGTGTTTCTCTCTTAGAGACTGAAGTTCATCTTTATATTTTACTGTAGAGAACTGAGAATTCACTTGTGTCTTAGGGGCTCTCACGGACTCTCACGTCAGTGGTAGGCTTCTTTGGGTTTCGCTCTTAAGGCCTAGTTACCTATCCTTTTCATGCTCCTGCTTTAGGGTTCTGCTGATGAGAAATTTAGGAAGCAACTCTACTCACTCTGTTCCTGTTTTGGCCTCTTAATTAAATTTGTAAGTTCTCTCTCTTTAAAAAAAAAAATATTTTATTTATTCTTTATACAGTATTCTGCCTGCATGTATGCCTGCAGGCCAGAAGAGGGCACCAAATCATAACCAAATCATGGTTATGAGCCACCATGTGGTTGCTGGGAGTCGAAACTCAGGACCTTTGAATGCACAGCCACTGCTCTTAACCTCTGAGCCATCTTTCCAGCCCCCATAAGTTCTCTTCTTAAAGTAGATAGCCTTCAACTAACAGAAGACTACTTGTTGGGTATACCAATTCCGTGAATAGTTAAAAATAATAAACACTAATTTTGTTCTGACTAAGTCAATGCTTTGTAAAGAGGCAGACAATGTGCCATTCTCTTCTATTATAGCCTTTTCTTTTTCTAACTCTCTCCATGTAGCCTAAGTAGACCTTGAACGCATAGCAAGTATCCTACCTTAGCTTCTCCAGGGCTGAGAGTATACATATGAGCAAACACAACCAGCTCTCTATTCATACTTCAGCTTATGGTAAAATGCTTTGAGGGACATATATGAGAAAAATATTTCCTCGAATTTTTTGTGCTCTCATTGCCCCAAGGCACAGGGAACCTCTAATAACATGCTAGATCCACTTTGGTCAGTATAACTGTTTGCTCATCAGTTTCTAGAACAAATTTAGATAACAAATTCATTGTAAAAGCCAACAGTGATACTATTAAAGTAACTTTATACGGTACATCTCAAATATTCTGACAATAATGAAAACAAGTCTATAAACAAACAATTCACAACTAAGTATAAAGCCATCTGAATGAACACAGTTAAGAGTCTTAACAGTGAGGTAAAAGGGTAACAACACTTCACAGTAACAGAAGGTAGAAGGGTGCTTGGGAAGAGGGAGGTAGAGCAAGAAAGATACGAAAGTAAATGTATCCAAGTGGAATCTGTACTTTTCAAGCTTTACAAATACCAGCAGACCCTCTGAAAACAGCAGTAAAAGCAGCATTCATTGAATGTCTCCAGGAGACTCCCATTTATGTTTCTGCTGCATCAATTCCAGAAGCATCTTGATGAAGAAATGTGGTGTTTGTGTAGGGAGGTCTATTTGCTATACACAGATACCACAAAGTATCTAATCTCTTGGAATCTCTCTTAGGTTACTACATCCAAATACTGATACTCTATATTTGCAATACATCTCAAATGTCCTTTAAAGCTGTGTGTCCTCCCAGATAAATACAAGTGTGTTCAAGTCTCATAAAGTTTTCAAATTAAAAAGAACACCCATCACTGCACTCATGCACCTACCATTCAAAATATATACAAGTTATCTATGAGCCAGACTCTAGATATGTTATCGTAGGTGCTCTCTAGAAGTCTTGTTCCAGCCTGATTCTTAAAAATATGTTTGAAGGACTCTTCAAATTGCCATTTGGTATATACCTTAATTTTCAAATATTATTCCATCAAAAATAAGATTTCAAATAGGTTTTGTGATCATTTCCCCGTAAATTCTTACTTCTTAAACATTTCCCATTGTCTATGCATTCATTTTACACTTACATGTATAGACTGTATTATGATCATAGTCACCCATTATCCTTCTCTTAACCCTCTCCTATCCTTGTTGGCTCACTTTTCAACTAGTCTCCTTGTAACCACCATGTCTTCCTGTTTTTAGAGAAGGTCTTGCCTATTCTTTTCACATCCTTAGTCCCTGTGGTGTCTTCACGAGAGATCATCAGGGTGCCATTAGCGCTTCTTAGTTTGATACCTTCAGTAAAAACCCTGACGAATACTTATGACTCAGTAAATGATCTCAACAGCTCTCTGTTTCAGAGTTCAGTGATCCTAATCCCTTGAACTTTTCCTTAGAGGTTATATTTTCCGGCCCCTGATTTTATTTCAGTTTTGCTCTTTTTCTTCTCTGGTTCTCATGTGATTCTGAAACATCTCAGCAGGAAATGAATCCATAGGAAGAATGTTTTTGACTCATCAACTAGAACTGGGCTTCTTTTCAGTGATCACTACTGTAGGAAAGTGGTAGGCTTGCTGTTTTACTCACCCTAACAAACACAAGTGCCCAGCCTGGCATACACTTTACCCAACTGTTACAGAGCTTAGTTTGTGCTTCATGGGCATTTCTCAATGCCACTATTATTGGCCTTTACATATTGTTTGTCAGTCTCTACTGTTATTTACACTTTATGCTTTGGCTTTGCTCCAATAACCCTCCCTCTCTCTCTCCCCTGCCCCTTGCATTGCCAGGGATCAACTGTAAGCTTTGCTTTATCTGCATGCAAGATAAGTGCTTTACCACTGGGCTATGTCCTAGCCTAACTCTTTTCCTCAGAGCTCCAGAAAATACCTGTTTTGATTTATGTGCTCAAAAAGAATATATTCATTCCCCTTCTACTGCTGAGAAAAGGGAAGAGATAATGTCGTTTATCCCAAGGCTGAGACTCACAAGCTGACACTCCTTTTTGGGCTGCTACTAAATTTATTTTGTTAGGCACCTATGTACCCATTGTGTCGTTTATTAATCAAAAATAAGACAAAAATCAGTCTCCTCAACCTATGTACTCTGGGAATCTTTGTATATAGTTGAAATTTAACTTTTCAAGATAAGAGCTCAAATGTCAGTAACTTCACTTTAAGATGACTTATCTCTTGCACATGCTAAATCATTCAAACAAAAATGTTCTCTTCATAAGCAAATAACAATCATGATGTGGCTTTTTTTGTGTGGTTATAAGTAGACTGTCACATCACTTCAGTTTCATTTTGTTCTTGGGCCACTGAGACAGAGACACTAAAACTGAATATGCATGTTTTTCCATATACCGCTTTGATTATGCCACTTTGTAGAATATATGCCATTTCCTAAATTTATACTCCTAAAAGCCAATAAAATATTTTATACATTTAAAAATAAAACAAAAAATTTTATACACCACTTCTCTAGTGCAAAGCCTTGAAGTAAACTCACACAGAAAAATGGCACTGCACAATAACCATCATCTACAGTCACACAGGGCCCTGTTCTGAGGAGCACAGCAACAGCGGCTCAGTAAAAGACTATGTCTGGGTTATATGAGCTCAACCAAAACTAGCTGAGACCATGACTTAACTAACATTCCAATCAGCTGAGGCTTTGTATTACTAGTTTTAGGAAATAAATTATCTAACATCAGTGCTGTCTTCTATAGGCAACTTTTCTTAAATGCTTATACCTCAAGGTCTCACAATTGTTATCCTAACTATACTGTGTATTCTGTAAACTATGCAGAGAAATATACAATTTGAAAAGCTTAGACAATAGTTCTCTATTAGGGCTTTTCAGAAGGCTAGAGAATCAACCATAAATGACTTTCCTGGAAACTATTTTCATACTGAAAAAAATGAAGAATATTTATATGATCAGAAATTCCAAAGTCAGTAACATATGAAAATAAATTCTTAGTTTTAAACATCAGTTTCAGTGTTTCAGACTTCCTACCCAAGCACCAACCATGCTCAGCCTTGGATAGCTTCTGAGGTAAAATGAGGCTGGGTATTGAATCAAGGTGGTATAGCTATAGAAAACACTTAAATCTTGATGTTTCATTTCTTAATAAAATTAGCATTACTTTATCAGATAAAATAAATCTAATTGTAAAAATGTAATTCAAAAAGACTGTCAAATAAATTTCATACTCATTCCACAGTACAGATTATTTTCGTATAGTTTTTAAAAACTGAATTCTAACATGACTCAATTAGTTACCTCAAGCCAGATTTTATTGAGATCTTTTTCTACAACCATTTTTAGAGTCGACAAATCTGTTTTCTATAGAGGAAGCACCTATATAGTTTAGAAGATTTTCCTTAACTATCTGAAAATGGACTGATGAAATGATATTCAATGCAGGAACATGGTTTCAGTTCATGCTAGACCCTGAGAACAGACTGAAGAACTGGACAAGAACAAAGCCACCAAGAGCGCTGCTGCTGCTGCTGTTTTACGGTCAGTAAACATCAGTCTTAGATACACACAGTCAGTAGATACCACACCAAGGGCGCCCGAACCAGAGGTGCAAACACCACAGACTGTAACATCTGTCCTAAATCAGAAGATCTAAATAACTTATAATCTTTTTTTTTCTGTTTTGAGACAGAGTCTTACTATGCAGCCCAGGCTGGCCATAAACTAACTACTGATCCTCTTGTCTCAGCTTCCTGAGGGCTGTAATTACAGGAATGTGCCACCAAGCTGGGTTTCTAATTTGAAAAATCAATACCTACAATGTAACAATGACACTTTTCCACACTGGTCAGGAACAGTACTCCCCGCCACACACACAACTTTAAGAAATAATTTCCTTAACTAACCCTACAGTTATATAATGTTTGACTTCTTTTAAACCATGCTATACACAATTACAAGATACGGAACTAAGCTTAGCCACAGTTCAGAAGGAAAACTCACTTCTGTACTGTCTGTAATACGGGAGGAACAGCGTGCCACTGGGACACCTTCAATGTAATGACTGTCACTTAAGATTATGAAAATATTTGACGCATATCCCTCCAAACGTTTTCATTTCAAGGGTGTATCTACTTAGCTGAATACAGGAAAGAAAAGGGAACAGATAACTTGGCAGATGAGAGAATTCTAACACAAGGTTCACTGTGTCGAGTTCTTGGATGTTTCATTCCATATGCCACAGCGAAGTGGTGACGTACTGATGTGCCCTACACAGAACGCCAGATCAGTCCATTCTTACTGGGCTGAAGAAAATTCTCTATCAGAGCATCAATGAGATTCTTTAATTCTTCTTCCAGTAAGGTGGTGTCACTGAGGGAAAAAGACAAAGAGCTTTAACATTCTTAATTTCACAGCCTTACCATCTATTTAAGTTATTCCCACTTTTAAGAAAGGCATGCATCTGATGGGGTAATAAAACTTGACAAGCAAAATAGAAATTCACCCAGTTAAAATAAAACAAAAGACTCTCAAAAAATTTATATAGAGGCCAGGCAGTAGTGGCACATGCCTGTAATCCCAGCAATCAGGCAGGAGGCCAGCCTGGACTACAGAGCTTCCAGGACAGCCACAGCTACACAGAGAAACTGTGTCTCAGAATTTCCCCTTCTCAAAATCATATACAAACCAACCATAAGCTAAAATTGGACTACATTACTAGGTGTCTTCTGGTCCATGAGTTAAATACGGCCAATGAATTCTCCTGGGTTAGGCATTTTTTTTAACTTTTTTAAAAAATATTTATTTATTATGTATATACAATATCTCATTATGCACCAGATCTCCTTATAGGTGGCTGTGAGCTACCATGTAGTTGCTGGGAATCGAACTCAGGACCTTTGGAAGAACAGCCAGTGCTCTTAACCTCTGAGCCATCTCTCCAGCCCCCTTTTTTTAACTTTTAAAGAAAATACTTTATTACATCATGAAAAAGGTATTCAACAATTAGATTCATACTTGCTTGAATCTTAAAAAAAACAAAACAAAACAAAACAAAAAAAAAACCCTGAAAGTTTCTCTATTGGCCTGTATGTGGGCACCCTGATCCACATGGGAACAGAAAGATGCTGGCTAGGGCTTCTACATATTGCACAGTTTGAAAAAATAAAAATAAAAAACGTCACAAAAAAGGAGCGGGGTGAAGATCACATGATATTGGGAACTATCTCACATTGTAAAAAAAAAAAAATCTACCAAGAAACATTTTAAAAAGAAAACCCTTTGTTTCTACAGTAGCTTTAGTCTGTTGTTCCTGGAATGACTGTATTCATTGAAGACATCTTAGTAACAGGAAGTTTCATTCGAGCAATCCCATGTGCAAATATTAATAGAAAAATACATAAAATAATGCATCTCTTGCTATCAGCCCCGGCAATCAGGACCATGTTCTGGAGGACTGTTTTGTTTGGAAAAGATTAAACTGTGAGTTTGGCCTGAAGCTCCATCTCTGCCGCCCATTTGAGAGCAACATCCACTAGAAGCTGGAATCCGCTAAAATCATGGTTAAGGTCAGGTGGAGTTGGGGGAAGAGTCTTTTGGACTCGGTCCAGATTTGCAAGCGTCCTCTGGGGACATGAGAGAGGTGCCTGTAAAGTTGCTGGCCGCTGTTTGCTGTACATCTGTGCTGTCCCACACCGACCGGCTGGCAGAGAGAGAAAGGCCCATCTCTCAACGCAGTCACCGTGGTGTGGCAGATCACTGATGGGCGAGCCAAAATGGATCCTGCGGAGGAAGGTTTGAGAGACACTGGCCTCCCTAGGGTTGAGCTGGGTTCAGCCGAGCAATGAAATGGGCTCTTTTTTAGAGCTAGCATAAAGTTTTTGATACCACCCATTGCAGCTTCCATAGAACTAGCTTCTGAAATCTTGGCAGGAAATCGTGAGCTGATTTGTATCTGCCATCCTTTGTCGGCATGTCAGGGAGGAGCCTGCAGCAGGCGTTGATGAACCAGTTACAGACCTGTCGTGCGGACAGATGTGTCTGCTGCAAGAGCAGCACTGTCTCGTGCCCCGAGGGCTACGGGTTGTGTCTGTGCTCATACAGCCAGTCCCGAAGGATCCGGGGAGGCTGCCTCCTTGGGGAGACTCCTTGGGGAGGCTGCCTCCTTGGGGAGACTCCTTGGGGAGGCTGCCTCGTCTCCTTCTCTTGCCCGAGGCTGCTGAAGAGGAAAGGTCCAGGGGAATGTCCATGCTGTCTTCATCCCCAGTTTCACTGCGTGATGCTGCAACATCGCCCTTCTTGCTTTTCATTCTGGACTCACCTCCCAGCGAAAGGTGAAGCTGGGGTTTCTGGGGGCCAGCAGCCAGAGAGGCTGGGGGCAGGCGATGGTCCTTCTTCACTGGTGCTCCGGTACCTTACCGGTTAGGCAATTTAACAGCTCAGAATGCCAATACCAGGTATTATAAGATGGCTTCTTGAGGTACTGAAGGACATTCAGTACAGGTGACACAGAACAATACTACATATCTTTCAGGCATCAGGAATGAGTCCCAGCACTCACTGGATAGGCAGAGGCAGGTAATTTCTTTAAGTTTGAGGCCAGCCTGTTTCCAGGCCAGCCAGAGCTATACAGTGAGAGCCTGTCTCAATTTTAGTACATGGGAATAGGGAAATACAAAGTAACACACCTTAGTCCTGCTCTGGAGACAAAAAAAAAATTCCTCCCCCCAAATTCACTTGTCAATGAAGGACATGTCAAAAGAAATACTTTTAAATAATCTAAATAGACTAACAATCTGTGACAAACTGAACTCATACTTTTAGAAAATAAACGATTATGCAAAACCATGGCAGATACAGAAAACAAGATTTAATATATTATTTCTTAATATTAAATCTCAGAGTCTTTCCAAGAACAGAAAATCACTATAATTTTGAAATTTGATTTCCAGTGATACAGCTTCTTTGGAAAAAAAGAGTTTGGCAGTTTCTCAAAAGGTAAAAACATAGTTATCTTAGGGACCAGCAATCCTATTCTCACATATATATCCAAGAAAAACAAAAGTGTATGCCATACAAACTCATTCACAAATACTCATAATTGTATCACTCTTGATAGCTTGAGAAGTAAGAGTCTAAATGATCGCTGATAGATGGACTTAAAAACATGGTACACAGTGGAATATTTGGGGACCAAGGGTGCTTTCAGCCACTGAGGGCCACATACTGCATTTCATTTATATAAAGTCTTATACACGCCATGTCTTCAGATATTGTTGCTATCTGGGGTAGAATGTACCTGAAAGAAATAGGTCATTGGGGCTAAGCTTTCAAAGTTTTACCTGATCCCTTCCTCTTCCACATGTGACATCATGTTCATCCTTGCCTTGGGTCCAAAGTAATGGATCCAGACAACTGCGAACCAAAACTTCAAAACCTCAAAAAACATGACCCCAAATAAATCTTCTTTTCAAGTGCCGAAAACAACAAAAAGTGTAGCCCATGTCCAGTATATGTGGATCTACAGGAAAGGATAGTGGATTAGTGATTGCTTAGAGCTCTGAGCTCTGAAGGACTTCTAAAGGGTATGGAAGCCTCTTTTTGGAGTTACAAAAATGTTCAGGTTGTGTATAATATAGCTCTCATATATATGCAAAAGAATTAGTTCTCACCTCTGGCCAGGTGATGCGCACATCTCTGCATAATACTTTATCTTTGGTTCTGTCCCACTTGTTCGAAGAGTAGCAACACAACCATTTTGAAAAGTAAATGTAATCATTTGGCTGTTTTTACTCACAGGTAGTACCTATGCAAAATGAAACAGTTTACACCTGCATCTTCATATTCAAGAACTATAAAATACATTGCACTTACATGAAGTATCTAAGGTGTCTAATTCATAAAAACAAAGTAGAATGGTGGCTGCCAAGATTTGGGAGATGGGTGTGTACAGTTGTTTGATGAGTTCAGGATTTCAATTTATCAAGGGTGAAAGTTCTGGAAATCTGTTGTATAATAATAATATAAACACACTTAACATTACAGAACTGTACATTTTAAAATTGCTAAGAGTATAAAAAGGGACATGAAGTCCTGAGGTAATAGGTTGATGGATCCCAGAGAGTTGGAGAGAGGTAAGATCAAAAGACATTGTACATATGTATGGAATTTTCAAAGAATAAAAAATATTTAAAATGGAAAAGATATAAACATGGGTTAAATACATTAAAATATTGATACATCTGAATATTACAAATGAAAATTTAAGCTACCACTTGCCATCATAATCATAATAAAATGAATGATAAGAACTTATCACACTTAAGTATCTATAAAGCACCACACAAGTATGAGTTGAGAGGCATAAAGGAAATGGACTGCCACATGCAATGCAACAATAACATAAATAGATGTCAACAAAGGTACCATTATATAACCTAAGGAAGGTGACTGGTTACAGGATCTGAGGTTCTAAAGAGGATGTAACATTTGCTAAGTCGCAAGCATTCTAGGTAAGTGCCTCATCATCATCACCCCTTGCCTTGATAAGCAACGGTGAAGGATGGGCCTACCTACAGCAGAAAGGAGATGAGGGAAACTAAGGAAACAACTTGACCCAAAATACAGAAAAACCTTCAAGCATATGTGTTTAAGAATCATCAGTGATTTGTTTAGAGGTGTAGGGAGTCAGGCTGGAAACATGTTAAAATCAGAAAGATGTAGGGCTCTGAAATCTGAAGCTTTTAGACTTACTGCGCCCACATTATTATCACCACTGCACATTTCCTCTCTCACTTCCTCTTCTTCCTTGGTCCCTCTTTTCCAAGTCTACTTCGCATTGTACCAGTAGTACAGATGATTACTTGGGGAGTGTGAGTGTCAAAATCAGAGACTAGTTACTGTACTTGAAACTACTTTGGCACAAAACAATGGGTCCTACCCTCAAAAAACTAGAGGCCACTATTTTGCTATAGTATGAATTATGACAAACAGTTTAAAATAATTTTTCTTTTAAAAAGAGTTGTTTTCCAGGAGCTTCAACTTCCAGATGAAGACACAGAATGCCGGGAAGGTGGTCCACTTGGATAGTGCTTAGAAAAGCCATTTTCAACCTGTTGGTTGCGACCCCTTTGGGAGTGGCATAACAGATATCCTGCGTATCAGATGCTTATATTTCAATTCTTAACAATAGCAAAATTACAGTTATGAAGTAGCAACAAAATAATTTTATGGCGGGGGGGTCACTCCAACACGAGGAACCGTATGACAGGGGTGCAGCACTAGGAAGACGGACCTGTCAGGCCTGCCCCTGTAGAATCTCAACTGTGTGTCTCTTCTATCTGGATCTTACGTGATCTTATGCTTGGATCTTATCTTGTTCTGGCTTAAGATTTTTGGCTCACTTGAGCCATTAAACTGTCTTCGTTTGAAAGAAGAAAAGGTACTCACTGATCTCTTATCGGGCTGACTGCTGTCGTACCCAGTGGTTATGTCCCGCACATGCAAGATAGCAAATGCCCCACAAAACTTTGGATATTCCTTTGGAGACTCAAAATTGCGAATCCTTTCAAATATAGTTTTGATGGTAGGTGGATCATAGCACAAGAAGTAGGAAGTTTTTGACATGTGATAACCGTATCTGCACCGAGATTGAAAGATGACATCAGATGCTAGGTAACTTGGACACATACATATTAAAGATGAGCCAACATAATATTTTACAGAAAGCGATACTGATAATTTTAATAGCAAAGAAATCTGTTCCTCAAAAACAAACTAAGAAAAGGACCCCAAACCAAAAACCAAACAAAAAAGCAAGTGGGGCAGCTCCGCCACGTGAGACTCATGAGGACTCACTTCTCATAAACTTTCGTCAGCTGCTCGGTCAGGGTCACCTTCCTGGTTTCCAGGAAAGACGCCATCTCAGCGACAACAACAGCTGCACTCACTCCATCTTTATCCAACACAGAGGTTCCACACAGAAAGCCTGAGGGTTACATACTGTTATTAGAAAAGGGGAAAACTTCGGCCTATAATGTCCACAGTTTTGCATTTCTCTGCTGACCTGTGAACTGAAGAGCACAGTATCAAGCCAGGTGTGGTAATGTATGACTATATCTTATCACTCAAGGGGCTGAATTGGGAGTTCAAGGCCAGCCTACGCTGTAATAACCAAAATCTTGTCTCAAAATAAAAACAAAAAACATCACATTAACCACAAAACACAATGACAGCAAGAACAACAAAATGCAACTCTGCAAGATTCTAGTAATGGAATGCACTCAGGGACATCTCGTTCTTCTCTGACGGTAACCACAGTTTTTAGCAATGCAACATAAGTAACACACATGGTTAAACGGCATGTACCTTTCCATAACACTGGCCAATATAAAGCCTTTACCTAGTCCTTTGTAATAAGATTTGAGGGCTTTTCATCTGGTAAGCTACTGTTCACTTGAAAGGCATATATACTGCTAGCATGAGTCTGCATTTTTGCAACTCAAAATTACAGTCAGAAGGAAAATGTCTCCTCTCTACAGAATTATCATAGTTTAAAACGCTTTCAACCAAAACAAAAGTTTATTAGTATTTGCTACATACCAATAGACTCTTCAAATGCAAAAAGAACTTCTTTTTCATGTCCTAGGAGGTCTTTTATCCTACTTCCAATCCATTTAAAGCCTGGTAATGTTTCCTGAAATGCAGAGGAAGACACTCCAGTCAAGTGACTCTGACGAGCACTTATTTCTCAATGCACATAACCCCTGCTTGGTGAGCTTCTGTCATGGTCCTTGGTGCAATAAGGTTTAGTGGTAGATATATAGTTACTAGCTACCATAACCACACACACACACAGGCCCAATTAATGACCCACTAGCATAACAACAGGTGATTTATATCAAATATACCAGATGCAAAATGACAGGAGTGCATATACATATGCTACAATCATCTACTGCCTATTCAGGATTGTTACAGGTGCTTTACATCATCCCTTCTAATGCTCACAAACATTGCTGCCATAGCAGAAGCTCAGAAATGCTGTTCCCAAGACTGCACATAAATGATGAAGGCAAAGGAAAATGTTAACATTGTAATTCAGGATCTTAGGCTTGAATAACATTTCAGTATTTTCTAATTTTGTATTTGTGTTTAACAAGCAAAATATTCATTTTTTTCCTTTTTAGTTGTATATGATGGGTATGTATACACATGCATTGAATGAGGGCCTCCCACAGTCCACATGTGGACTTCAAAGGACAACCTTGGGAGTTGGTCCTCATCTTTCAACCTTATTTCAAACAGGGTCTCATCGTTGTTTGCCATTACATTCACTGGAATAGCTGGCCCATGAGCTTAGAGGTAGTCTCCCATCCCTGAACCCCATTTTGTCATAGGAGAACTAGAATTACATGCATGAAATACTACATTCAACTCTACATGGATTCTGGGCATTCAAATTCAAGCACCCAAGAGTGCAAGGCAAACTTTACCCACTAAACCATCTCTCCAGCCCAGAATTGTCTTTTACTTGTCTAAATAATATTAAAACCCAAAGCCTGATGATGACAAAGATGACAGAAGAAAGACAACTTAATTGACATTTGTCCACATGGCTGCAATAAAGCTCATTAACCACCTGTCCTTTAGTCCACATAGCTGCAAACAGGGTCACCAACTGCCTGGGGCTTACAAAATTTAATGATCCAGCCTGAGAGTCACTACTCATTTTCTGGCTATAGAGTTATTGGGTCGTAGTTTGTAATTTAGAGTTACAAGGTTGTAAGTTAGAGTTGTTAAGGTAACAAGTCATAATTCTCTATTTGATCAGCAGAAGCAAATATAGTTTATATTTTCTTAAGTCTGTGTTACTGCTAAGCCAGATTTTCCCAGTCTAAAATGATGCATGTTCCCACACACATTCCCAGACATTATTACATGGAATAAGGAGTACTAAAAAAAATGTAATGTCTTGAACAGTTCCTCTTAGTCAGAAATGCACATACTAGATGACTTTGGCTCAGGTGTTTTGATATCAAAATTATCAAACAAGTGTGAACAGTTAGAAAACTGGGGAAGTTATCAATGAGATTAATGAAAGTCATTTTGGTGCAGAGAAGTCTTTATAGAAATGTTTAGAAAAGTAGCATCAAGACTTCTAATGAAGTCCGTTTCTTTCTTACTTCAAAATGAAATCCTTCTTTAAGTGCAATTGCCTTTAAAATTTTAGAAGAGACAGTGGTGGCTAGCATGTAAACATTCTTCACATCAGCATCTGACTTGTTCTGCTTCCAGCAATCAAACATCCACCACCCAAACAAAGCCGCCAGCTCATTCCCTGTGAAAACTTTCCAGTGACCACTGTGGAGAGAATGGAAATTCAAAGTCAGGACCTTTGGAGCTTCCCCTGAAAACCTTCAAATCACCTTCCTTTAGATGGGAAACCCTCAAAGCTATTACATGGAACTTTTGACAAAATATTTATCCCTTCTTTTTGGTATACAGTATATACATGTATACCTGTGTGCACATGTACGTCCATATGTAGGAAGGCCAGAAATGAACTTCCTGTGTTACTCTGGAGGCCAGAAGAAGATGCTGGATCCGCTGGAACTGGAGTGTGTGCCACCATGTGAGCGCTGAGAATCAAACCCAGAATTTCAGGAAGAAAAATATGTGCTCTTAATCACTAACCCCCCACCTTATTTTTTTGAGACAGGGTCTCTCGCTGAACCTGGAGATCAACAATTCAGCGAGGCTGGCTAGTCAATGAGTGCCATGAGCCCTCCTGTGTCCCACCAGTGCTGTGAGTTCATATGTGCAGCTGACTTGCTGTGTCCTAAAAACACAGTTGTGTTGTGGTCACTTACTGCCTCTGGCTCTTAGAATTTTTATACTCTCTCTTCTACCACAATCCTTAATTTTTGAGCTGAGGAGGTGACGTAGATGTCCCATTTAGGGCTGAAGCTCAACGGACTTACTTCTCCTGAAGTTCTGCAACTGCCAGCCGGTCTGCATCAGGATCTGTGGCTAGCACTATCCGGGCATTTTCTTTCTCTGCCAGTCTCAGGGACAGTTCCTAAAACAGTGATACAATAAGGTTAGATTATATTAACGAACCTAAACCCAATGTTCTTGTTCCTAAATGCAGGCACTAAGTCAGTGCTATGAATTTCAGAAAGCATGCAGCCTGAAGAAACAGAGCTAAGGCCACTTTCAAACAAAACTCCTTATGGCTCAAATATAATTTAAAAGATGTACATTATGGTTCTTGCTGCAGGGCATGAGGAAACATGTAAATCATCTTTGACATGTTGCTCAGTCCCAATTACTCTGATGACTGATAAGTTAAGAATAATTTAAATATTAAAAACAATACCAGCACAGATTCTCCTTCTTCAGGGTTTGGGCATTTAACAGTAGAAAAGTCTGGGTCTGGATCTTTCTGTTCTGGGACTGGAATTGGAGGCTGAAAACCAAATGCCTGAAAAGCCAACTGCACGTAGTCATGTCCAACTCCATGAAAGGAGGTGTGTACAAATCTCAAGGTGGTTTTTGAATTTAAGTCCCTGTAAAGGAAAATCGCACATACATTTACTTATCACTTACTAACCACTTCCTACAATAAGCAAAATTTATAAAATAAAGAACAAATATTTCATAACAGCTTTCAAAATGCCATAAAGAAAACATCTAATATTCATATGTATTTGGCACTTGGCTTCAACATTTCTCAATTCTGTCAGCCTGGCTTTACTTCCTCAACATCACATTACTTTGCCCAAAATACTTCAGTATTTAAAAACACATTTATACTTCCATTATCTATCACATCTAAAAAAACTGAACATTAATTTTTAAATGTTGTTTAATGTCCTATCAGTGTTCACACTTTTTTCAAGGGTCTAAAAATATTATCTGGTTGCTATGCCCCTCAAGGATCTTTTAATTTAAAAATGTTCTTTCCTTAAGTCTCCAATCCCTGTTCTCCCCCCAAGAAAATGTCCCATATCTTGGTATGCAAATTCTGCATCCTTTTCATAATTTTTTGTTTTACTTTCCATTCCTCTCCCACTCCCTCCCTTCCTCTCTTTCAGTTTGAAACAAAATCTTTTAAATGTGTCCAGTTGGCTCACTACGTAGCTGAGGATGACCATGAACTTCTGGTCCTCTTATCTCCAAGCACTGGGATTACATGTGGTATATCACCATGCCTAGTTTGTGCCTTAGTAGGGATTCAACCCAGGGAGGGCTTGTCCCATACTAGACATTCACTCTACTAGCCAAGCTATATCTCAGTCCTTGTTTATGTTAGTATATTTCTCTGATCTGTTTCTACTGCGAATGAGTCATTGAATCTAGAGGCAACAGAAGATTCTATTTTAATTCCTTTGGCAAGAATAGATGTGCATTTTCCACTGAGTCATAAGAGGAAGCCATAATGCTAATTTCATAGTTAATATTCATCAGTGTCCTGTCATCCTCATTCATCCATGTGCAATTTCCTAAGCTTTGGCTGCTAAGATTCACTATCAAGATCATAAACTTGTGGTGTTTAATTCTATTTTTCTTTCTGCATTTAATAGCTGATTTTTCGGGAAGGTAGACCAAAGGCAGAGTGCCAGTCTAGTACGTGTAAAGCCCCGAGTTCAATACAGAGCACAGAAAAAAAAATTTTTTTTCTTTGAAAAATGTTCCTCTTCCAGTCAACTCTTTAACTCTGAAATGGAATTTACACATGGAAAAGAAAAATTATGAGAATTAATAATTTTAAAAGCGAAGATTCACAATTCATTAAAAGCACAGAATGAGTGATTTTCAGTCTAGAAATACACAAAAGTAACTAATACTGTGCTTTCTTAGTATAACTAACGACCACTGGTTTTCTTTTTGTATGTCAGATAATTACAGTGATTCTTCATTTTGATGACTTTCTTGTCCTTGGGCAGTGACAGGCCCCTCATGTTTTTCTATGTTTTTAATATGACCTAGTATTTCCTAGTATGTTAGTGGGAGACAGGGGAGGGGGAGGGGAAAGACAAAAATAGGGAGGGAGAAATGGAGGGAAGGAGGGAAAGGAGGAGAGAGAAGAAGGGGGAGGGAGGATGGGAAGGGTACCAGGCCTGGCTATATGTTATTCTAAGGTTATCCTACAGTCTCACTTGGATACCTGTGAAAACAGATCTTTTTCAGATCTTCCATGTATTTCTTGCAAATGTCCTGCAGAGGATCTTTCTTCAGTGGGCTGGTGTCCACTAAATTATCATTCCAAGAACCATTCCAGGGTTCTACACACTCTTCTATACATTTCAGAATTTCTTTATCATGTGGAGATGTGATCTGAGCACCAGTCTCCCAATAAACCTATATGACACATAAATAGAGCCATATTTAATTAAAATGCTTGTTTGGCCCTTTCTTAGCTCTAGTAGAAATATCTGGCTTTTTGAAGAAGAATATCAAATTAAGCAAGTAAAAATGTCAGTATTAGATTAATTTACTAACACTAAAATACATTGATAATAATGATTCAGGGAGACTCGTCAAAAGGCAATCACATATGATTTCCCATCTTTGAATCACCTTAGTGACAAGTCAATGTAAGGCATCAGTCTGACCACCTTGTAGCACACACACACTGTCTAACTACACTCTTAGATGTATAACTTTCTATTGAAGATAACACAAGCAGTCATGAAATGGGGCTGGAGAGCTGGCTCAGCAGGTAAGAGCACTGGCTGCTCTTGCAGAGGACCTGGGTCTGCTTCCCAGCACCACACGGCAGCTCAGAGCTCTCTGTAGCCCCACTGCACTGCGGGCACTGCATAGAGGCATAACATTCACACATTTAAAATGAATCTTAGAAACAAAGAAATCATCAAGTAGCCACAAAAATGTACACTATTAATTCAGCATTATATGTTATAGGAAACAGAAGAAACCATTTCCATTGTAAAGTATGTATCAGAATATATCAAGGTATGTATCAGAAAAGAAAAAGATGATGTTAATTATTTATATACAGTTCAATCAGTTTTCAAAAATTTATCAAGCAGTGTAATAAATAAGGCATTAGGAACAATCATGAACCCCCAAAAGCAAACAAAAAGTAATTCTAAGAATTTAGAGGGTTTCAAAGCTGGAGGGGACTTTGCTTAGAAAATAGGTATTCTAATTCTATCACAGACACAGCATGGGACTCTGCTATTACACCCTAAATTTTAAAAAAAGGAAAATAAACTTGAGAGCATATACTATGTCACAAGAAATGTGACAAATTATTTGACTTAAAATTCTTTATCAACAACAGGAAGTACAGAAACTCATAAACATTTATTAACTCACTTATGAATTTAAAATGGGTCAAGACAAAAATCAAGAAGAAAATTTAACTTTTAGAATTAAATAAAAATGAGAAAACAACCTACCTAAACCTATGGAACACAATGAAGGCAGTTCTAAGAGGCAAGTCATTGGCACTAAGTGACGATATTAAAAACAAAAAAACTGAGAGATCTCATATTAGCAACTTAGCAATACACCTAAAGGCTCCAGAGCAAGAAGAGTTAACATCCGAAGAGTAGATGCCCCACCAACAGATTTACAGATGGTGGTGAGCCATTACGTGGTTCCTCTCCTAAGAGCTGAACCAGGGTCCTCTGGAAGAACAGCAGTGTTAACCCTGAACGACTTCTCTAGCCCCTCCCAAGCTTAATTTTTGAAACAAGTCTTGCTGAAACTGGATGGAGCTCCTTGTCTCAGATGGACTGACTGGCCATCAAACCCCAGGTTCTCTGCCAATGCCCTACAGCACTGAGGTTACAGATGCTCACTGCCACACCCAGCTCCTGCATGAGTGCTGAGGAATCAAGCTCAGGTCCCATGCTTTCAGAGCAAGCACTTTACCCCCTGAGCCATTTCTCCAGCCTCTGTTCCACATCCTCTAATAGGTATGTACCCCTAAGGTC
The DNA here is from genome assembly GCA_028658305.1 of Pachyuromys duprasi. NCBI lineage: Eukaryota > Metazoa > Chordata > Mammalia > Rodentia > Muridae > Pachyuromys > Pachyuromys duprasi. The sequence continues at coordinate 73,511,882 of CM053758.1, read as the reverse complement.
TGTAACTTCAGCCCATATTTCTTCCTTGAGTTACAGATCTCCATATCCAGCTACTCACATCTGCTTACCTGATTAACTCAAAATACCTGATACTTACATGTTCCAAACTGAATTAACTATGCTTCTTCCCTGCCTCCAGGAATGGGACAGGCCCCAATTTTTTGTTTTTGTTTATTATAAGATAGGATTTCTATGTAGCCTTTGGCTGTCCTGGAACTCATTTCATAGACCAGACTGCCCTTAAACTCAGAGATCCACCTGTCTCTGTCTCCCTAGTGCTGGGACTAAAGGCATATGTCACCATTGCCCAGCAGGCCTCAAATCTTCAATTAGTATTAAATCTTATTCCCACTTAAAATAGAACTCAGTGTATCTGGAGTCCTCCCAAACAATAAGAAAAATGTAAGAATATGGATTCATATTCCAAGAAGCCTGAAACACAGGCTCAGTACTGTGGCGTGTACCTTCCATGCACACCTCTCAAGCTACTTTTCACCTTTGCCACTCTATTTTTGACATTTCATCAGAGAGGCTAGCAAGTGGACCTGGTGGCCACTGAGAAGCCTGGGCAGATCAGAGAGAGGGGAGACTGAGGCCAAGGTACTAATTCCCTGACTCTTCCCATTCATTCTTCATATTCTTGACATAAAACATGACTTGATTTCTGAAATTATAGAGAGGATATATTTGGGATGGGATGGAGAAGTCAAGGATAACGGAAGTTAAAACCCCAATGAAGAGATCATTATAATATATACCCTAGGAACCAGTAAACACAATTGGCGGTACATATTCTATGAAAACCAGCCTCAGAGTTTTTACCTGTTTCCAATGTCTGGCTTTGTTCCTCAGGGTAGAAAATATACTTAGCATATACTATTCAAATAAAAGTAATACAATAGGCAAAGGTGAGGGTCCAAGGCTTACTTTGTATCCATTGTCTTCTTTGCGGTTGTGAGAAGCAGTAATCATCACACCTGCAACTGCTTTGAGCTCCTGAACTGCATATGGCTGAAAATATTAAAAACATTTTAAAGCATCATTCTTCCACTGTGCTTGCTAGATACGCATGCATTTTCCATGAACAGTACTCGGTTAAATAATGCAGAAGGACACTTAGATATCAATAATTTAAGATCTCGCCAGCCCTAGGTTAGATGGGTAAGGTCCTTTCCCAACATAAACAGTTCAACAACCATCCAATTATCACCTTGAATGACCTTTCCTC
>CM053758.1:73499373-73510554 GCA_028658305.1 Pachyuromys duprasi | reverse complement strand
CTCTCCAGACCACAGAAGGGGGCTGGGAGGAAAGGGGTAAGGAGTGGGTAGATGTTCCAGGTCTGATCACACTAGTCTATTCCCTTGACTCGAGTACAGAGACAGTTTCAAAACACCACACCCCATCAGAGGTCCTTCACCCAAGATTCTGGCTATACTCAGTCAAGGAAGACAACCTTTGATTTGAAGTCATGGTGATAAAAGGGTGTGAATTTACGACTAAAAATATATCTTCCTCATTAACTGCAGCAAATCTACATATGATAAGACAGGAAGCCAACATATTGACTCTAACATTAGTTGAAGCTAGCACCCCAATGGCATGATCTTTTCTGTTTTCTCAATCTTTCCTGTCTCTACACACGCTCTTGCTGCTCCCACCCTTGTTACTGGAGTGCAGCACATAGAGACAGCATCGTGCATGGGAGACAAATGATCAGTCCCAGCTCCTTTCTAGTTTCTATTATTTATTGGTGCTAATTTTTATTTAGTCACATACTTTTGAAAAGAGTAATTCCTTTCATTCTTTGAGTTGCTAAATTTCCAAAAACTCAGTAGAATAATCTAGACATTATTTATTCCTTAAATATTTGATGAAACTTACACATAAAAATCATCCTGAGTTGTCGTTTTAAATTTGAGAATACTTTAAAAAATATTAATTAAATTTATTGACTAATTAGAGATCTTATTTAGGTTTATTATTTTTTATCAGTTTTGATGTATCAACTGTTAATCAAGGAAATTGGCTACTCATCTAAATTTGCAGATTTATTTGAGTTAGAAATGCTATGACTGCCTTAGTTTGTACTGTATTTATTATATACTCCTTTTGTCTTGTATCTTCAGCACTCTTTCCATGATTTTATTAATGAACCTTAAATTACATTTATTTAATTAGTGTGGGGCACATATGTGAGGACAGAGGACAACTTATAGGCACTGGATCTCTGCTTCAACCATGTGGGCCCAGGGACTGACCGCAGTTTGCCAGGCTTGGCATCTGGAGACATCTCTTCAACCCAGTTTTGTCTTTTGATACTATTTAAGGGTTGTACATTTTTTTTTCATATTTTTATGATTTCATTCTTTTAGCTCAAGCTCAGTATTTTAAAATATTTTCTTTAATAAATTCATTAAACTTACAAATTTCCCTTGAAGTAGAGCTTAGTTCTACCTTTTAAATTTTGCTGTTTTTTTTTCATTACTGTTCTGTTTTCAAGATAGACAGTCTTTGTTTTGCATTATACTCATGTTTCCACTGTATTTTGGTCAAGTAGCACCAAGTTTCCCAAACGTGCAAATTTGGAACCACAGACATCAATTATAACTATAACACAGTAACTAGGACATGATTGATTAACTGCACTAAGTACAGACATGGTTGGCGGCTCTTTAGTCCAAATCACACTGTGTATATAATGTAGATCCATCAGGTCAGTGACCAAACACCAGTCTTTTAAAAATCTGTCGGTGACTGGTCACTGTCTGTTTTTTAGCTCTCAGATGAAAATGCACACAAAACCCATCTCAACCATTAATAGTGTGTTCAAATCTATGTGTCATTTTTGTCCTCATAAATCAATTTCTGAAAGAAGATCATTAAATCATCTCACTATGATGATGGGCTGGTCAACTTGTATAGACCAAGCTCAAAGCAAAACTATTTTCCTTCCTTTGGTTGGACTTTCATTAGACTGAACATATTTATGACAGAGATGTGAACCTAACTGACTTAGGAAATCCCCTGAAGGGCAAGCTGAGCTGAGCAAGCACTTCACAACATACTTACGACAAAAGGTGTAGGAACGTATCTTGAAAAAAGGTAAACAGGAACATCTTTAGCCAGCAACACTGCAGCAGTGAGTTTAGCGAGCCTAAAAAAAGAGATTGCACTTAGTCCTTCTCATAATTTTAATACAGCAACCTTCTGTATAAGAAATGTTTCATAACAGAATTATTCTGAATTTTGAAACAAGACCTTCCACGGTAGCCAAAGCTGGCTGGAACCCACTATTACCTGGGTTTGCCTCAAACTCACAATCCTGCTTTAGCCCCTTCTGTGCCACCATGCCCAGTGAACCAATTCTTACCATCACTAAATATTTGAGCTTGATGTTCCAACTTGAAACTGTGAAGAATTTTTTGTTTGCCTCTCCCAGCCCCTGAGGAGCTAGGGATATAGCTTAGGGGCAGCACACTGGCTTAGGATGTACAAGCTCCTCCGTTCATTCCCAGATACACATACACAAAACAAACAAAAACCCTAACCCTCCAAATACCAATAAGAAAACTAAAAGGTCTTTAACATTACAGTTATTTATTTCTCATTCATCTTTTGGTGGTGATAGCTGTTTTAAACAAATAAAATTTGTAGAAGGCAACAAGATTGGAGGAAAGTGAAACAAATTAACTCCATAAAAAAGTATCACGATTATCAATTTGTGAAAAGATCCTAGAAAAGGATTATGAGAGAAGAGAATCTTCATAATTACCCCTACTCCATGACTATATAGCCCCAATGTATACACTAACATTATTCTGTGAACTTCCAATATTTAAGATTTTATACTTTTATAAAATCTAAAGCTTATCTCTGAGGTGTTTAATTTTTATTTCATCTAAAATTGTTCTCAAGCTTCAGAAGAACATACATTAGCAATAGCATGAGCTCAAGTTTCTATATGAAGGCATCTTGTTTCAGAACTCTTAACACTAGGAAAAAAATGTTAAATATTTTACAATGCAACCTTTGCAGTAATTAACACTGTACCTCTGGCTGCTGCAGCTGCTAGTTACTTGACCCCGAGTGTCATAGCCAACAACAAAGCCTCTCTGTTTGAAGTCTGAAAAACATCTCTCTAGGTATTTGTACATCCCCTGAAGCAAAGAGACACAAGATTAGTTCCTGAACAAGCTTCCACCATAAGTGCCTGCCTCCCTTTCAGCGCTGAGGATGAACAGGCTAGGCAAGTGCATTACCACTGAGCTGCATGCCAGCCTCACTGTCTCCTGTTTTCATGTTCAGCGTGCTGCCTATTGACTCTGAACTGGCGCTGGTGTTTATGGCCACGTTTACTAACAGGGGAGCAATACTGCTTGACCCACAACTGTGACAGGACAATGATTTCTCAGATTTGCAAACACATTTAGTACTACAGAAATACCAACTTAGTAGCCAGTACAATACATAAAACATGAGGAAGAGAGAAAAAAAAGGTAGGGAATGAAAGTCAGGTAACAGGAAAAGGGGTGGGGGCATGTCTGTAAGTATATTCAGAAAAAAAACCAGAAAAACTTTCACCACCTCCTTATGTAGCCCTGACTGGCCTAGAACTTGCTATGTAGACCAGCCTGTCCTCAAACTCACAGATTCAGTCTCCCTCTTTAGTGATGGGACAAATGTCCATGAAAAGGACTGTGCTCTTGTAGGGTATATAAATGATTTCCAACATAAATCTTGGGCAAAACAAATGATCAAAATTGGGTCTGCCCTTTTTGTTTATAATAATACCTTCCTGAACAAAATAGTTAATTTTTTAAAAGGGTACAACCTAACTTATAAAGTAAAATAATAGAATGAGAAAAGTACATATATATATATTTTGTAATACTTGCCTGTGTTGACTGTATTACTGTAAGGTCATTAATATAGCAAAATCCTGCCCCCATGGCAGATCGAAGGCCTGCAGTCCCAAAAGTCATCCGGCAACAAAGACGATCACGCAATTCCTTGTTCATCCCATTCCGCAAGAGATTTTCAATCTGCTCTTTTGTTTTGGGATTCTGTTAAAAAAAAAAAAAAAGCAGCTCTAATTGGGAACACAAAGTTCTAATACTAAGCCTGTCTAAATGTAGACTCTTAAGTCTGGTCCATTAGATTCCAAAGATACTTATTAAAATTAGTATATACTACAAAAATACAGTACTATTTATGCATATACATACACATATATACTAAAAATGGCATGTATTATTTATCCTTCTACTTACTGAGTCATCAAAAGAGCCAGGCCCTACTGAGGGGAATTTACATACATCTCTTTTTCTATAATCTTAAATTTAAGAGCTATGAATAAAATGTTCCTTTTAGTCAATTAGGTTAGAGTCTATATTAAAATTTAAAATATACAGACAAACTATTGGATAAATGCTATCAAAACACACCTCCCAGTTAATTACCTACTTAGCTAACTCTTCAAATCGAGATAAGCTAGGTATGGTGGCACATGCCTATAACCCATCAATGGATATAGTTCTAATTGATAAAGTCAAACAATAAATCATCTTTAGCTTGGCTCCCAGAGAATTCTATAAAGCCAAGTACTAATGCAGGGAACGGAGGGTAGTGGAGACAAGACGGCTTGACAGGTAGAGTACAGCCGCTTTTCCTACTCAGTCCTCTCCATCTCCTTCCTAGACCTCACCCAGGATCACACGTCCTCACTTTGTGTCTCTACTAAATATCTAGAGAGAGAGTAGACTAACAGGGTCTCAGGGCAGCCTCAAGCTTGACCACCAGACTGGGCTACACAAGACCTTGTTTAAAAAACTAAAAATAAAAAAAAATTCCACCTTACTATTCTTTAAAAAAATCACATTCCACTAATCTATAGCACCAGCTGACCATAAGATTTTAGGCATCAAGCGTGTCACGTTAGGTTTTCATTAAAATGCAAACTTGTCTGGATAGACAAGGCATGCCAACACTCATATTTAGAATTTTAGCATGGATGGGGCCCTGGATTCAACCCAACATAAAGAAATAAATAGGCAAACAAACAAAAAGATCAACAGATTCCAAACTAAAATAAGATTATAAGAAAGCCCAAATGGAACTTTCTAGTACTTTTTATGGGGGAACCAAATATTAAAAAAACAAAGTGAAATATAACTTCTCTCTTCAAAGTTACTATGAGTTGAATCTGTACTATTCACATTTTCTACATCAATAGCTTATATAATGCTAATGAATGCTAGGCATTACAAACCAAGGTATCTGCAAGGTGTTCAATGTTAAGAGAACTTTGTACTTGTACATAAAAACATTATCAAATTATAATTTAAACCAAACAGTTTCTGGTTATAGTAGAAATGAAAGTAACTAGGGTTTGTGAGCAAGGTAGTAAGACATAGGAAATCTACTAACTGAATTTTCTTTTTTTTTTTTTTGAGACAGAGTGTCATGTACCTCGGGCTGGGCTTGAACGCACTATGTAGACAAGGGTAGCCTTGGACTCTTGATTCTCCTGCCTCTGTCTTTCAGCCACCATACCTGGCTCTAAGATTTTAATCTGTTCAACACCAAAGGGTGTGTGTGTGTAAAACCTAGATTCAAGCACTTTCTGTTTTAAAAATGGCATACACTAACATCTACACAGCCTGCATAAAAATATGAATAGTTATTAGGAGAAAACTCTAAACAAAAGAATATTTACGCTACCAAGAAATTATCCCAAAGTCAAAGGTATCATCAGACTTGAAAGAAGTTAACTGACCTGGAGACTGCTAACACCCTGAGATTACAGCAAAGCCTGACTGGGCGTTTTTCAATGCACAGAGGGTAAGTACTGATTTAGAGTTGGAGAGACTGTAAACTGGGGTGGTCTTTTCCGAGTAACTGCAGCACTGCATCAAATTTTAGATTGCATGTGCTTTGGACCGACAGATTTTTGTGCTGAACCAACATTTCACTTTATACACTTATTAACACTAGGATGTTCACTGCTGCATTCTTGGTGGTAGCATTATTGTGACTATTACATAGATGAAGAAAACATGATTCATAGAAGGAGCCAGGAGCAACGAGCTAGCATTTAAGCAGGATTTGAACACATTTGGTTGAACACTTAATCTAGCTCTAAGCACAAATCATCTGTATTGAGCAGATTATTAAATGTAAAAAAAAAAAATTCAGCTCCAGGTACAAAGTGAAACAACATCCTTTTTGTTACACAAATGAACAAATGATCCAACAATAATTATGAGCTGACTGAATATACTTCTAATGTTAAATGGCACAAAAGTCAGAGTAGGACCTAAAACATCTCCTCTCTATTACAAATCTCGGATCCAGTACTAACTTAATTCCTGTTTCTTAAAAAGCTGGAAGTTTGAGAAAAATAAAAATGGGTAAAGAATCATGATGCATCAAACACAATAAACCGTTAAGGAAAAGAGTTAAATGGTTGTGGTGACAGGCATCTGAGGTCTATTTTAAATTCACATGTAGACAGAATTACATAGTGTTACAAACTTGGAAAGAAACAAAATAGCTTTTACTTTTCAGATAATAAAATTGAAATTGTAATTTTTTTATTTTTATTTTTTGGTTTTTCAAGACAGGGTATCTCAGTAGACTTGGCTGTCCAGGCTGGCCTTGAACTCATAGAGATCTATCTGCCTGACTCTGCCTCCCAATTGCTGGGATTAAAGGTATGTGCCACCACCATTTGGCTTGAAATTTTATTTTGTTGCTAAAAATCTTTAAATAACTATGATGCCAATAAACTGTAACAAGGACCCAAAGTAACATAGGTAAATTATTTTAAAATACAATTTCCTTGTTTATCTCAGATATACTAAAGAAAAGGCAAAATGAGCGTGGTGGTGCACAACTTTAATCCTAGAGCTCAGGGAGGCAGGGGCAGGCAGATCGCTGTGAGTTCAAAGTCAGCCTGGTCTACACAGTGAGTCTAGGACAGCCAAGGCTACAGAGTAACCCTGTCCCAGAAAAAAAAAAAAAAAGGCAGTCAGAAGAGTATATAAAGTATTTTAATTAGCGTAGAAGGAGCTTACATGTATACCATGTGGAATATTCCACGTAAAAGAAAAGACTAGAATTACTGGTCTCCCCTGAAGAGAATACCAGAAGTGGAAACAGAGGTGAAAAAGTGAATTTATGTTTTATAGCCCTTGCCCTAGTACTGTCTAGATATTTCATAGAACCTATCTTTTATTATAAATACTAGTTTTGTATTCATAATGGTAAGTCTATGGTGAATTTATGTGAATATTTTCATCTTGTAAACTGCTTTTATTGCATCACTTCCTGAGAAGTCTATTTCTATACACCCCAGATTGGGAGAGAACTGGTGGACCAGAGAACTGATCCCACCCACCTCCAGCTTGATGTATATAACTTGTATTATTTTTAGGAACATGGGCAACTTCTAGCAGCTACACTATGGAGACTCCCTCCTGGCTACTGTTAAAGACATATATAACCTCAGGGAGTGGAGAGGCTGTTTGTTTGGTTGGTTTGCAACCAGGTCTCCTAGTGTAGCTCTGACTGGCCTGAAACTCTGTAGACCAGGCTGGCCTTGAACTCACAGAGATCCACCTGCCTCTGCCTCCCAAGTGCTGGTATGAAAAGCGTGTTACCACCATGCCTGGGTTGACTGTTGCATCTTTATATGGCTAAAATGAAGAAAAGGAAGTGACTGCTTACACTTATAGAACCTTTGGATACAAATATGAAGGAAGTGATTGTAGTTATTAGTTTTTAATGTTTTTATTGGCATATCTTAATTTATACAATGCATATCGTTATGATATTTTCATGCAGTACATTTCAATCATATTCTCCCCCTCCTCCACATATTGTCTTTCTTCTACTCTCACTGATCCTTTAGCCCTGTCTTCTACTTTTATGTCTATACTTACACTTTTACTTTATCTTTGGTGACTCAATGAGTTCATTAGGGCTCCTTATAGGCACATGAATGAGGGTTTGTTTACTGGCGTATAGGCACCTTACCAGTGGCTAAACCACTGAAGAAAATGGCTTTCCCAAGATAGTTTAAATACATAAAAGTGTTTATCTGAACATTTAACTTCTTACAAACTTTCATAGGTATGAAGAAAGCTACACACTAGACTAAGTCACACAACTCTGTCTGCCAACAAATGAAGGTCTTTATATTCACTCATATGAAAAAACATTTGAATTTGTCTAAGCTTTTCTGAACCTATTATGCCCATAATTAGGGCCTTTTGCATTGTTTATGTGTAATAAATGCATATAAACGTACTTTAAATAAAAGTAACCCAAGTTTGCCAATGGGTTCACCTGTAAATCCTTTTTCCAGAGTTTTGATGGATAATACTGCAAATTTGACTGAACTTAGAATCATTATGAAAACACACCTCTGGGTGCATCTATGAAGGTGCTTCCAGGAGGTTTACTGGAGGAAAAACCTACCCTGAATGTAGACTGCAGAATTCCATGGGCTGAATTCCTAAAAAGGAGAAAGAAGCTAAGCACCAGCTCTCTCTGTTACTGTGGATACACTACAATCAGACCCCTCCTTCACCTGCTGCCGTACCTTCTCAGCCATGAGGAGTGGCCGGTATTTGGTCACAGCCATGAGGAAAGCAATTCATACACTGCCTATGTTACAATCCCCATGGAACAGGAATCTACTGAACATTGGAGCATTAGACCTAACAGCTGGAGAATGACCTAAACCATGTACTGTATCAATTAGAAGATTAGAAAAGATAGATCAGAGAACACAGTATCCATTAACAATTCCAATTCCTGATAATGTTATTCATTACAAGGAACCTGTGCACAAAACTTTGCTATAGTTCACTATGTCTAATATTACAAAACATTAAATGCTAGTCTTAAATATCTGTCAGAGATTTGTGCTCGAACAACAAATACCAGCTTAATAAAAATAGAGAATCTATTAAGTTTATGTCTAAAGAGAAGTTGAAATAGAAACTGCAGTCTGAAAACCTGAAGGGTGAACACGGCTGACATTTACTTCTGAGGGTCAGCCAGCTTGGAGATCCATTTCCAGAGCCCTGAAGAAGAGCAGGGGATCCAGTCACATGACTGCTTATTAGCTTCAAATTGTAGTCATGTTTTTTCCCCAGTTGAAGCAAGCTTTATTAAACATTGGCCAGGAAGATGGACACTGGCCAGGTCCATATGCAGACTTCCCAGGGAAATGGCCCAAAATATAATCATGTAATGGGAGTGTTTCCCCATGTAAAGAATCTGTGTATAATTCTAAATTTAATTCCCTCATCTTTAAAAAAATTGCTCAAATTAGCACTGCTAAATTAGCCTAGATAAAAAGCTTGGATGGCTATGCTCATTATATAAAACAAAATTTACTTGAAAAATCATTTACTGAGAAAAATAAAATCCAGGAAATGAAAACCTTAACTGGACAAACACTGAAAAGTTTTAAAATGCAATTTTGTTATCACTTAAGCGTATATCAGATACATAAAGATTAATGTGAAAAGTTAAAAATGTCAATTATTGTATTTTAAAGCCTTCCTGAGGATGTAGCTCACTGGTAGAGGGCTTGCTTGGTGCATATGCCCGAGGTCTGATCTACAGCAGTATAAAAAACAAGAATGGGGCTAGAGAGATGGCTCAGTGGTTAAGAGCACTGGCTGCTCTTTCAGAGGACCCAGGTTCAATTCTCAGCATACACAATCATCTGTAACTCTAGTTCCAGGGGATATGATATCTTCTTCTGGCCTTCATGGACACTAGGCTTGCTCAAGGTATACAGACATACATATAGGCAAAATAACCACATACATAAAATAGTAAAAAATTAAAACTAAGTGAACATACTTATTTACCATGCACATTCTATGTGCCACACATAGCCGATACCACTGGTAGTAAGAGGACCTTACAAACCTTCTTATGTAGAAAGGTACGTAAAAGGACAGTTTCTATAGGGAGTGTGCACAGGCTCTGGGTCATATATCAGTATTTGGTCTAAGTTTTTAAGCTAGGATGAACTAAGGAAAGGGAACTGAAGGAAGCAATGTCGACCTGATAAGTGAAAAGTATGATCTGAATGTTGAAGGAGGTGGAAGAATAAGCTGAGAGTAGAAACATAATGATTCCAGTATTAGAGTTACTGAGTTTGAAGTAACAGCCACACTCAGAACAACAACCACTTTTTCTCTACTAGACTGGCTCTCCACAATAACTCAGAAAATACAATTAAATCAAGATACCATTTTCTTCTGATTTTAATTTTTAGATGAAAAATGGTTTCTTGATTTAATTTTAAGAGTTTTAAAGACAAGTGCTAGGGAGGAAGAATGAATTTACTATAGCTGGATAATCAATCATTCCAACTTAAAGGACTAAATCAATAATCGCTTATTACCGTCACAGTTCCTGTAGGCAGGAAGTATTTGAGACCTCTGCTGAAAGAGTCAAAGATCTGACTGCTGCAATCAACTCTAGGCTTGCCTGTCATGTATCTGGCAGTGACGGCTGTTGGCTAGAACAGGCTGCCAAATGGAACATCTGCAGAAGGCACTCCTTGTAGCCTGAACTTTCTTACAATGCTGGGTTCTAAGGGCAAGTGTCCTGAAAGCAAGCAGGCCAGGGGGGAGCTGTACTACCATTCCTGGCTAGCCCTGGAAGGTAAGAAATTGTACTTCCACTGCTCCTGTTAGTCCTTGAGGCTGTCACAATAACTCACCAAGTTCTGGGAGAGGGAACGAAGATCCTGACTTTCAACTAAGGAAACAAAGAATGTGAGATAAAGTAAGTAATGACACCAGCTTTATTTTTAAGATACAACTTACACAATAGGACTATATAAAACCCCAAACTTAAAAATCTGAAATACTGCTTATTCCAAGAATTTGGGGTAAAGGGTACTTAGCCAGTAGCTCAACTACTAAAGAGTCTTGATCCAGTTGTTCTATTTCTAGAAATTTATCCCCAAAGAGAAGTATAACTCATCAGGGATGCATGTTAGGTGTCCTCAGTGGCATGGCTGGTCTGGTTCAGGGCCAGCTTAGTCTATATGTGACTATCTCAAAAACAAAAACAAATACACCAAAGACTTAGTTATAAGGATGCTCACTAAAATAATGTTAATAATATTAACTAAGATGTAAGTAAACTATAAACTCTACAGAAAATTGGTTAAATAAAAAGTATTACACAAGGGGCTAGTGAGATGGCTTAGTTGGTAAAATGCTTTCCTTCCAAGCTCCAGGAGCTCACTCTGATCCCAGGCATCAATGTAAAAAGCTGATCTCGGTGTCATGCACTTTTAATCTTAATGATGGGAGGAGACAGGACACCTGGGGCTCAGTGGCCAACCAGCCTAGCCTAACAGGTAAGCTCCAGACCAATAGTAGATAACATTACTGAAGACGACACCCAAGGTGTCATTT
>CM053758.1:73393473-73498873 GCA_028658305.1 Pachyuromys duprasi | reverse complement strand
CTCGGAATTACTCACCGCTCCTTTAAATATAAATTCGAGCTCGAAAACAAATCAGTGGTGTCCTTTACTTTATCCTTGTATCTCAGGCCCCACGTTGGGCGCCAATTCTGCCGGAGCCTGTCAGCAGAGCAGAACGGGGTTCTGAGTCGGGAGTGAGGATTGAAATTAATAATGTACACTACACATATTATGTTCCGAGAGGCTTCTGGCCATCTGCTATAGCGTCAATACGCTCTGAACCTGAAAAGCCACGAGGCCAGCCAGCCTTCTTTATTTAAACAAACAGCTTACACAATGGGTTAATTTTACAAGGAAGTGAGGCAGAGTTGAGATTTCAAACAAGCTCTCCCACCTGCTGTCACTAAACAAAGGGCAAATGGACTTGCAAATCCTTCCCTGTCTCCAAGGGAGGGCCTGGAAAAAGCCTGTCTTCCGTGCTGAGACTTGAATGACAAACAGCCGCCAAAGCAGCTTTGACACAGCCCACGACAAGCAGGAACCACTGATATTGCATGGCAACTACTATAACTGAGTTTTTTCTTTAGGAGACTTCCTTTCAGCCATGATGGCTTCAGATAAGTTTCTATAGTCATTCTACATAACCTTACCCATAGTTGCCCCACCTCCTCCCAGATGTCCTAATTTGGTCTGAAAGCACCTCTACGGCAGGTAACGCATGTACATGTGTATGTGGCTGTATAAGCAAGACTCCTTTCCTTCTCTTCTGAGCAACCCAAAACATCTCTCTTGTATACTCACCCGCTGTAAGCTCTGACCCTAATAAAGCCTCACTGACTAGTGCTGCCTGCTTGTGATCTGTATCACAGGCTAAGTAGACAACTCCTTGGCTCTCAGTCCCAGACATACCTAAGAACAACACTAGAAGGTGCCTGAACAGATCCAGAGAGAACAGAGTTAAGACTATGACTACAGAAGTGCTAAGAAAGCAAGAGATGGTAAAGAGTGAAGACCGCAGAAGGTCAAGGACAGTGGCAAGCCAAGCCTGGAGAAGAACTGCAAGACCCAAACACTATAAAAGCTGTACAATCACTAGCTCTGGATGCCAAAGAGCTAAGCACCAGGGCACTGAGAATGCCAATGCACTAAGTTCAAGGTTACAGCACCAACTGCTGGGTTCTCGGCTAATAACACTTAAGAGTCTAGAGCTATAATCCTGAGAGCAAATGATCCAAGAGTAGCAACACTCATCTCAGAGATGCTGACATTGAGGGAATTATACTTTGCCTATTCATGATTTCCATTTGAAGCAAAAGAACCTTCAGCTGACTGGCAACAATATAGTCTATGGTTAATAATTAAAAGCAAAGATAAGCAAGAGAGGCCAACACCAAGATATTCAAATGTTAGTGTTAGCATACAAGAGTTTTAATGCAGCTTATATTATCACTCAATGACATAAGGACAAGAGGAGCCATCTCAGAAGAGAAACAGACAGTACAAAAAAGACTTTAGTGTTGATTTTCCGAGTTTTAATCCACCCAAGGGTTGCTGGACGTAGCTACTCTCATTTTTAAAATTCTCTTTTTAACCTATATGAAAACTGAGGCTCAGAGTACAGCCAGTACTTGAATCCAAAATAGGCCTGAATTGCTGTGCCCTTTAGGCTTTTAGGATCCAATCCCCTTTCTCTAACCTTTACCTAGCTGAAATTATACTTGATTTAGGGTTGATTCTTGACCAAATAATCTAGCTGTGGTGTGTAATTATGATGAAGAAGATTGAGTTGTGGCGGTAGTCTAGAGACTTAGAAAGGTGGTTATCAAACTCTTACATTAAGATGCTCACAGAACGTTTTAGTAAAAAAAACCCATGAGCTTTATGGACAAATTTATTTCTCTGTTGTTTTAAAAGAAGATAGAAAATGCTAACAGTTTCCATCTTGTCGAATAATCAGATCTTGTTTTTTAAAAATCAGATATTTAAATAAATTACAGATGTAAATTACATTTTAAATTCCTCTGATTGTATTTTCCACTCTTCTTCCAGTACATATCTAGGAAAAGTAGGATTTTTCTCTGAATTTCTTTAAATTTTTGTTATTGCTCTTTTAACTTAAACGTAATCCAGTTTCTTTTATAAAAAAATCATTTTAAAGCCGGGTGAATTCCAGCACTTGGGGAGGCAGAGGCAGGCAGATCTCTGTGACTTTGAGGCCAGCCCTGTCTATAAAGCGAGTCCAGGACAGCCAAGGTTACACAGAGAAACCCTATCTTAAAAACCAAAAAACAAACAAACAAAACCTTTAAAGTATTTCAATGCCAGAAACCAAATCAGAACAAAATATTACATTTCTAATGTAAAAGGTTAATATATCATTTTTTAAAAATATGGGTGCCAATTATCTGAATTCTAAATTGCATACAAGATTTTCAGAAGTTATAATTTCTTCACAAAACACGAGTCAAATATAGCAAATAACAGCCTTATCAAGTGTTGGAGTGATGTTTTTGTGCACTGTATAAAGGTTGTTCTTGTATATTCAAATGCTGATTTCTAGACCAGCAGAGTTGAGTACAGACCAGACTTTGGTATTTTAAGCATCACCTGTTTCAAAGGGTTCTCCATTACCCTTTGATTGGCATTAAAATATTACTATTTCATACTTTGGTCTAATCTTGTGGTTTCTAATCTTGTCAGCTTGATAGGGTTTGGGGTCACCTAGGAAACACCTTTAGCTTGTGCTGGTAAGGGCATTTCCTAAGAGATTTAACTAAAGTGGAAAGACCCTTTACTGTATGCAAGGTTCCATGGGCTGGGGTCCAAGACTAAATGCAAAGGAAGAGTCAAATTAGGCACTAGCATTTACTTCTGTTTCCTGGCTACACCATAATGTGCCTGTTTCTTTCTCAGAAAAACGTCAGAAGAAGCCCTTCTTCCCTTGAGTTCCTTTTGTCACATCCTTGTCACAACAATGAAAAAATAACTAATACAATGTTTATTCAACAATTTAGTTGAAAAGATCCTATACAAGATTGGTGACAGTAGCTCAAGCTGAATCTTTTGCACCAGAATAAATCACTTTCTATTCACTCCCAACACCAGAGGGCAGCAGCCTCAGTACTAATTAGCAATTTCAATAGTCATTAGGAAGGTGGAAAGCATCATGGAACAAAGTATACAGGCACAAACCCCAAAGCATTGTTTGCCCTCTTGTTGTGTAAGTTTCCCTGTGATTGAAACACTGCACCCTCTGGGGGAGATTCTTAAGCAGGTGAGTATAAAATTAAAAAACAGTCCCTGAAACTGACCAGATTCTCTAGGTCCCTCATTGCTAGAGTAAGCAGAGTCCAGTTGTAAAGATGACTCTGAGACCAGTTGTGCCATGAAGAAGCTCTGGCCCAGCTGCCTGGAAACGCTTAGACCAACAGAGGTAAGTACACTCCAACAGGCAGGTAGAGCTGCCGCAGGGGTGCAGTGTTCCAGGTTCTCAGCTTTGTGAGCTGTTACCCACGCTGCAGTAGATATGGATGATGCATGTCTTTCCACTCATTTCTGTTCCTGTAAGTGACCACAACAAAACTCACTGGTTCACCAACTTGGACTTTGGTGGTACCTATATTTTCTGTCTGTTTTGGGATTCCTATCTGGGTGAGCAGACTTGTGTGTTTCATCTCCCCAGGAAGTTTGGTCACACAACACCTTTATACTTTGTTGCACAGTCAAAATAAAACGTCATCTACAACATGGATGATAATGAGGACATTATGCTGATATAAGACAGTCACAAAGGCAAATACTGTATGATTCCACTCACATATGATACCTAGAGTAGTCAAATTACAGAAACAGAAAGAATGGTGGTTTTCGGGGGAAAGAGGAAGGGAGAAACAAGTTATTTAATGGGGATCAAGTTTCAACCTAGCAAGATGAAAAATTCCGAAGGTCTGTTCTACAACAATGTGAATATTTTTGTGATCACTAATGAACTATATATTCCAATCTAGAAATGACCAAGATGGTAACTTGTATGCACTTTCCACCACAATTAAGAAATTAAATGCTGTGTTCTATCTTCGGGTTGATCATCAAAAGAGAAAATAATATAACTATCAGGTGAAGGTGCTCTAAATATTGTTTACTCTTAGGACGCCTCTGTGCCACCTGGAAAGATGAGTTCAAATAGTTTCTTACTTAAGCTTTATCAACTAATTATTCAAAATCAGGTCATGTTTTAATTTGCTTCATTTCTGGTCAATAGTTAACTTATTTACTTTTTTTTTTTAGCTTAGGGTGGCATGCCTGCTAGGCAAGCACTATACTGAGCTACACCCTCAGTCCTGTTTCTTTCCTTCGTGTTTTTGCTGACCCACCCACTCTATTTCCCATCCTTCCGTTCTGCATAGGTGACGGCTTAGTTGCTTTTCTGATGTTGAGAGAAATGGCATGCCATCTTTACCATATCTACTTATGACACAGACATTAGAGGGAGAATAACTTTTTCTTTCATTTCCAAGAGCTTATTATTATTTCCTGCTGCTTTTTCATGCTATCTTTCTTGTCTGGGGATGAAATAATTCTGTTTCTGATTTCTAATTTGGGGTTTATGCTCCCTATTGTGTCTCTTTTTATGTATGTACCTAGTGCTTTATCTTATCCAGACAAATTGTCTTCTTCAGATAGATTGATACTTAGCTACTAATATCCACAGATTTTTTTTTCTGGGACTTTGGCACGAGCTTCCTCTGTTTTATATACACAGTATGTTTTCTGCCAACATCTTAACTAGAATGTGAGTTGGGATTTCTATATCTGCAAGTTACTGTTCTGAGGATTTTATTTACAGATTAATTTATTTTTCAAAATAATAACTAAAGA
This sequence comes from Pachyuromys duprasi, assembly GCA_028658305.1. Taxonomy (NCBI): domain Eukaryota; kingdom Metazoa; phylum Chordata; class Mammalia; order Rodentia; family Muridae; genus Pachyuromys; species Pachyuromys duprasi. The sequence continues at coordinate 73,494,037 of CM053758.1, read as the reverse complement.
ACTAATAATATAACTATCAAATTTTAGAAAGTGCTACAGTTTAAATACGGCCTGTAACCCCAAAGCTTCCCATATCAACAAGTTGGTCCTCAGTGTGAGGTACTGAGGTAGTAGCACCTTTCAAGATTTTGGTCCTAGTGGGAGGTAACCGGGTTACCACCAGAGGCACTTCCCTAGGGATTTTGTGGATGAGTTCTAACAAGAATAAGCTGTAATTTACAAAAGAGAGGAGAGGAGGTAATAGGAGAAGGAGAAAATTTGAAAAGCAAGGCTCACCCTTCCCTGCTCTTTGGCTTCCTGCCTCACTGTGTAATTAATCCCTTTTACATATGCTTCTGCCATGACTCCATCAGCCACGAGGCTCTAACTAGAGGCCAAACAAAAGTGGCTAGCTGATCTTATACAAACTGAGCTAAATAAACCTCCTATCTCCAGACATTACCCAGGCTCAGGTACTTACTCCAGCACAGTCAGACTGACTAATAAAGGAGGCGTAGGGAATTAATTCACAGCCTTTTGTTAAATGTCTGAAACTCACTGGCTTAGACTGATATCTTCTCTTTCCTTTTCCAGGCTCTGTATAAACCAATCCATCCAACTCATATTCTACTCTTTTTTAATAAAGATCTACATTCTAAGACCAGAATGTTTTACTTACTATTTCTTAAATTGCCATGGCAAATTCCTGCCTACACATTGTTGTTAACATACAGGATCTTCACTGTTCTGTTACAATTAGAAGAGTAGCTCAACCCTGTGTCCTAGCGCCCCTCCCTATCTACCCACGCATGCTTTACCAGTGCTTAATAGCTTAAATATATAATTGCTTATAGGGAGTTAAAATTCACATTGGAACAAAATCAACAGACAGTTGTGATATTAAACAACCTGGCTTTTAGGCCAGGGCTGCTTGTCTGTAACTTGACAACTCATGAAAGCCCCGAATGGAAGAAATAGGAAGGAGGTATGAGCCTTACCCTAGAGCAGAGGAGAGCATCTCGGTGGGGGCGTTCTCTGTGCAAAGCCGACTGAAGGGACTCCTCAACCCCTGGACTTTTGGGGCTATAGTAGCACAGCCACACACAGATGGATTCATTTACTTGTGACAAGCTGATGCTGTTAAATGTAATGTTTGACCCCATGTAATCTAGCTTCATGATCATTAACACTCTCTGGATTCTTTGGCTTTCCCTCTAGTGTACTTACCAAATGACTGAATTAGAAACAAATCTACAACCACTTTGGAAGTCAATCTGGTGCTTTCTCAGAAAACTGGGAATAGCACTACCTCAAGAACCAGTATACCACTCCTGGGCATATACCCAAAAGATGGTCCATCATTCAATAGAGACATTTGCTCAACTATGTTCACAGGAGCTTTATTTGTAAAAGCCAGAATTTGGAAACAACCTAGATGTTCTTCAATGGAGGAATGGATAAGGAAATTGTGGTATATCTACACAATGAAATACTACTCAGCTATTAAACCAAGAAAATCATGAAATTTGCAGGCAAAAGGATGGGACTAGAAGAAATCATCCTGAGTGAGGTAAACCAGAAACAGAAAGACAGGAATGGTATACACTCACTTATATGCGGATATTAGCTGCATAATATACTATAGCCATCTACAGACCTAAAGAAGCTAAACACTAAGAAGGACCCTAAGGAGGATGTTTAAATCTCATTCAGAATGGCAAACTGGATAGACACCAGAAGCAGTGGAAGAGAGGAAACAGGAAGAGAGTCTACTATAGAGGGTCCTCCGAAAGGATCCACCCAAGAGGGGATTGAAGCAGATGCTGATTCATGAAACTGGGCAGAGCACAGGGAGTGTTATGGAAAAAGAGAGGGGTGGGAATAGAGGGACACGGAAGGGACCAACAAAGCTAAAGGTTCTGAGCCCAGGGAGCCCTGCAGAGATGTACCAATAGAGGACCATACATGAAGAGGACATAGACCCCCTGCTCAAATATGGCCAACTGGCAGTTCAGTTTCCATGTGGATCTATGAGTGAGTGGAGCAGGGAATGCCTTTATCATGAACTTGGTTGACTGCTCTTTGATCACTTGCCCCTGGTGATGCGGCCTTCCCAGGCCACAGAGGAAGAGGATCCAGGCAGTCCTGATGAGACTTAACAAGCTATGGGCAGATGGCGATGGTGGAGAACTCCCCTTTCAGTGGACTAGGGGAAAGATATGGAGGGGAAGAAGGAGGAAGGGTGTAAGTTAATAAAACAGTATTTTTAAATCAGTCATTGGTTTCTATGACCTTGAGTTGACTCAGGAAGCTAACATATAAACAGAAGCCTGGATGCAAATAGGAGGTCATATCACAGTCTGGTGAATCTGCCTACAGAAAGCTGCCCTACTGTAGCTACACAAGGGCGCCCTAGCCCCAGGACATCTGATTAAAAAACACAAATAGACGAAAAAACAACCTCTCCCATTGTTCAGGCTGGCTTGGAACTCACTATGTCGCCCAGGCTGACCTCCAACTCTTGACTGTTCCTAATGTGTCAGCCTCCCAAGTGTTGAGACTAGAGGCAAGACTCACTATGCTGGCACTATCTTCTTGCACGATCTTTTTAGCACTTGCTGAAGGCCACTACAGACATACAAAAGCTCTTCTACAATCTGGTCTTCACGTACCTTTTAGAAGATTTCTGTCTATGTACCCCAAGCTTCAACAGACACAAATGTGTTAACTACACACATTCAATTTTACATCTTTCTGACTCTCAGTCTTCCTTCTCCATCTTTGCAAATCTTAATGTTAACGAACTGAGAAAGTTCAACACAAATAACATTTTTTCATGAAGACTTTTCAATGTACACCAAGCCACCAAAGCTAAAATTAGTAACTGTTGCTGACTATGGCATACAGCAAAGTACCCTGAGACCAATTTATAACTTATTACATGCCTTATCAATCTTCAAGAATCAGCAGCATTATCAGGGTTCCTTAATTGGTATTAATCAGGGATTGAGCTCAGACTATCTTCTTTAAAAGACTACATGTATGCTGGCCAGGCAGTGGTGGTGCACACTTTTAATCTCAGCACTCTGGAGGCAGAGGCAGGTGGATCTCTGAGTTGGAGACCAACCTAGTCTACATAGTGAGTTCCAGGACAGCCAAGAATACACAGAAAAACCCTGTTTTGTTTTTTTTTGGGGGGGGGGGTATATGTACTGTCAATGTCTAGTAATGAAATACTTAAATTTTAAACTGTGCTCTAAATTCTAGTGGCCTAGGACTTAGCCCATCTTAAATAAGTATCACTCTGCAGTAAATAAACCTTTGTTTCTCAAATAAAAGCATTATCTCCTATTAAGAGAGCAATAATATATAAATAATAAAATTATTTAATTTTTTTCTTCCGTTAAGGTACTTATTACTTGTTCCCTGTATTTTATTTGGGAGCCTTTGTTTTATCCTCTTTTATGTTCATGGAGGTCTACATTTTTTTCCTCTCTCTCTCTCTCTCCTGGAGGTTTTCCCTGTTCTTTTTATGTGCATTTCCATGTTCTCATAGTCTTCTTTGACCATCCCACTCCACACATCACTCTCACTTTTTAACTCCGGTAAGAACTGAATGCCTGCAACTTCCTTTATTGCTACTGTAACTGTTGCAGCATTATTTTTATATGCATTAACAGTTCTTATATATTTCAGTATATCTCAGCAGTATCTGGGCATAACACAGACAATTAATACATATTAACTCATTCAAACAGGACATTTATTAGGAAAAACATAGTCAAAGCTGATACTGAAAGAGTCTCATTATTATTAGTGCGGTCCACAGATCAGTAACACTTGTGTCAAGCACCTGGAAGCTCACTGAGGCTGCTAGCAGGTCAGGCCCCACCCTAGCTGTCTGGTCAGAAACTGCCTTTTAAGATTCCCAGATGATCTGTTAGCACATTCATGTTGAAAAACACTGGTTCAGACTCTAGAAGAATGATTAGAATATTTAAGATATATATGACCCAGTAAGACCAACACTTTACTGTAATTGCTTATTTGTTGGGCTTCCTTATCTATTAACTGAAGGTTTTCTGAGGGCAAGAACTCTTTCTATCTTTCTGACCACCAGTATTTCCTGGCCAGCCTAGAACATTCAGTATTTGGGAGTTTTCCCCCCTTCTTAAATGCACAAAGACTGGGGAAAAAATGAAATTAAAACGTTTCAGAAAGCGATTTCAGGTAGTTCTTTTGTATTACATTAATCTCACATACTACCATACAAACCTCTTAATTCAGTACTAAACAGTTTTAAATGTGCTGCCTTCTCTGCTTTAGCAGGTGTATCATATGTGCTTGACAAAACAATTATCATCTTGTCCTCTGCCAGAGCCTCCAAGGGCCTCTTTTATGAGCGAAAAAGGTTATATGTTAATTCTAGCTTTTACCAATCCACCCTCTATGCCTGCACAAGGAGAGAGAGAACAGAAAAAATGGCATGGCAAGGCAACAGCAACTCTGAATTTCATAAGATATTCTTAAGTATCTGGTCAGAATCTGCCTTTTAAGATTCCCAGGTGATCTGTTGGAACGTTATGGTTTGAGAAATAATGGTGAAGACTCTGGAAGGATAATTAGAATATTCAAGATGCATATGATCACGATTCTTTGAGCAGGAGACTCCCATAAAATAACTGCCAGCAGAGGTATGAAATAAGAGGTGACTCTTGTCATTTTCAATAGGTAATACCAAAAAATAGAGTGAAATAGATCAGCAAATACCTAACCAGCCCAGCGATTACCTAGCGACAGAGGGTGGAAACACACCAGACCAACACCAAAGCAGATAGTGGTTAGTAATGTCCAAGAAACGTTCCAGAAGCCACTCTGAGGTTATGCAGAGAAGGAAGTGAAGGGAGAAAGGAGAAAGGAAATGGATGCAGAGTATGCGGAGTCTAACTTACAATGATGACGATGATGAGGATGAAGTATTTTTGAGAATGGGAGATGATACACACTGGAAGGGAGGGAGAAACAGCGGAGAAAGAGGGGCTGCCGCTTAACCTACTGCAAAAGAAAGCCACTGCAGATGGCCCTGCCCTGCCCAGCCCGCCCGAGGGAGGCGGCCCCGGCACAGGTGAGAGGCACCGTCCAATTCCACTAGCCCTGCGGTGACCGGAGCCATCTCCCCCGGAGCCTGCAGAGCTCTGGGTGGGACCGCGAGAGGGTGAGCAGCAAGAGACGGATGCCGGGGCGACTAGGTACCCACCTTGTCCCATCGCAGCCACTGCCCGATGGCTGTGTCTAGCTGCGGGTCCCCGGTGAGGTAGGGGCCGTGGAGCAGGTTAGAGTTCAGGTCATCGTCTGCGTTCTCAGCCATGGCAGACACACGGGTCTGCGGGCCCGAGGGGCGGGCGAAGACACCGAGTCGGGGGGGCTCTAGGTGCGCTCACCAGGGTCCAGACGACCCCTCCCTGCCGACGGGCATCGGAGACGAGCCGCGAGGCGGTCAGCGAGCGCCGGCCCCTGCCGCAGGTTCGGGAGACGGGAGAGGGAGGGCGGAGACGGCCGCCCGCCTCCCGGAACGCCAGCTCCGGATCTCAGCTCGCAGGGACTGAGGCGGGCGTGAGGCGAGAGAACAACAACAGTCCCAGATGTCTGGGTCGCCGCCTTCGCCCGCGCCGCCTCAGGCCCCGCCCCCGCGCCCCAGGCCCCGCCCCCGCCCCCGCCGCCCGCCCCCGCCCGCGCCGCCCGCCCCCGCCCCCGCCCCCGCCCGCCGCGGCCGTTCCGAATGCCCGAGGCATGCGGCGCGAGCCCGGGGGCGCGCGCCCGGCGCCTCCGCAGCGGCGTTTGGTGTCCGCCGGGGCAGCGGCGCACAGCTGCCGTTATTTCTCTACCGCTGTTCCCCAGCCGCCCTCCCCTTGTCGCACGTGTGTCTCCACCGGGCGTCCCACTCCTCTCAAGCAGCCCGCCTCTACACTCACTGGCAGAGTCGCTGGCGCGCGCAGACCCCACCCTCTTCGCCTCGGGGCGCCGGCTTGCCTGGCAGCCTAAGGTGGCGCGCGTGGAGCCTCACGGGAGTTGTAGTTTCCCCCTTTGCCAGCGCTCTGAACTCCCGTTGCCTTCCCTTTTCTTCAGAGGGGAAAGGCACTACCTCAAGGTGGTTTCCTGACGCCTTCCCTTTGCTTCTTGGTTATGCTGCGCGGGGGTGGTCTCCGGCATTAAGGTAAACAAGAAATGTCGTAAGGAACAACTTGTATCTATTTGGTGCTTGACAGTTTTACAAGTGGTTTTCTGTCCTTTCATCCATCCTACGAGGTAGGCGGTGCTTATGTTCCGTTCCCGCTTTACACCGAGGGAACTGAGAGGCGAACCGAATTTTCTAAGCAGCAGTGTTCCTGAGAAATGAATGGGGATTCCAACCTGTCAAATCACCTCAGCTGGCAGTTGTTTTTGCTGGGCGACAACAGCAGCCTAGAGGTAGGGAGAACATAATGCCTGAAAAATAGATAAGAATGTTGTCAGAGCATGGGTTAAGCATTTAACCCTACTTGTAAAATGTGCAAACATAAAATACACAAACCAATAGAAGTAGGAATACAGAGGAAAAAAGAAATGGACTCCCCATATGGAAATAATTTCTTCCCAGCTTTCTTTCTTCTATAACATGTGCACCTTTCAGATCACATAACTTGAGGCCCGAGAAATACTGAGGTGTTACCTATGGACCACTAGCTTTCTTTGTTTTTATTTTGAGACAGGATTTCCCTCTGTAGCTCTGGCTACCCTTGAACTTGACACATACCAGGCTGAAATTGCATTTACAGAGATCATCTGCCTCTGTCTGAGATTAAAATTAACGCACTACCTGGCTCTGACAATTACCCTGAAATTCTTGATGTGGCCTTTTTGGGATGTCTGTGATTGGACCAAGTATGTTACAACTCTCTCTCTCATTAGCTTTTTGCTTTTGTATTTATAGTATGACAGTACAATAATTTAAAAGATGCTTTTAGAGTATTTTGAATCTCAAAGATAAAAGACATATTCCTTTCATTCTTTAAAGTGTCATTTGCAATAATAAAATCCAAACTGCTGGCATAAAAAAAATGTCCTGCCAATTTCTGAAAAGTAATATACCATTGTTGTGAGTTGCAGTTTTTGCCTTAATTCTTGAGTGTTTTTTTTTAAGGCTTAGGGGTTTATTTTAACCTCATGAGACTGAGGAGCAACCATGTTTCCAGGAAAGAAATTAATCACCCATTATAATCAGAATTATTATCTACAACAAACATTCACTATGTTTCTTAACACTATGTGTTAAGAATTATGCTAGTTGGGCTCAAAAGGTGGCTCAGCTGTTGCAAGCTAGCCTCATAATCAACAAGACAAGACTTATGCTAGAATGTAAACAATTATTTGCTTCAAGAAATAAAAGCTGGGTTTTTTTGTTTTGTTTTTTTGTTTTGTTTTTTTAAGAGCGATGTTTCAGCTGTTAAAGCTAGGCTCACAACCAAAGTGCCAAGAAGTAAAATCTGGAGAGATAGGATATGTGCAAGGACATTTAGTACATGATAAAGAGCTTGCTGCAAACAGCAGGAATGAATTTGTCTGAAGTGATCAATAAAAGCATCAAGCAGGAGGGACCTGCACTGGGATTTCAAGAACAGAAAATAAACAAGTTGAGAAAAAAAAGTAGAGGGCATTTCAAACCCACTGATCAGTGACTCTCAAGTCCCACTAGGAGATTGTTTAAAATATATTTTATACTAGTGAACATGATTCCCAGAGAGTCTGAATTTGAATAAGGCCTTCATACTTCCATAAAAATATCTGCTGATTGTGACCTAGATGGCCATAGTCAAAGCACACATTAGGACCAATGTGTTGGCATCCTCTGGGAGCATATTAAAAAATGCAAATTTTCATTGCTTAATAAAGTTCTACTGGACCAGATTTACTTTCTAACAAGTCTAGTAATCTCTATTTAAATATTGTAGATAGTTGTTTTATGAGAACAATTCTTTTTAAATAGCAAGTAATAGTAACAATCAACAATTTTCAAGAGATGAAATTATATAGGACATGTAGTGAACAAAGGAGGAATACAGGCTTTAGTTTAATACCCTTTTCAATCAGCCTTTCCTTACTTTTATCAGCAAGATCCTAACAGATATTAACTGGTTACCTGAGTCTTATCTAGCAAGTAAGACTTGGGCTTATTGCTTAGACACTGAAAAGTAACCAAGGAGACCCTCAATTCATCAAATCTAAGAACATTGTTTAAGTATGTCCAGAAGGGGGAATTGAGAAAAGCTCAGAAGCTTTTTATTTCTGTTGGGCTTTATCCAAAGCATTCTGTGTTTTTACTGCATTTTCATTCGGTAAGTTTTCAACTCTGTGATCATGAAAGTAGTTCTTGGTTCTCAGAATGGAAATGCATTCTGAGAAATTACTTGTTAGGCAATTTTATCATTGGGTGAACATCACAGGGTGGCTATAACATCACTCTGTGAGGAAAATAGTATGGGGCCACTGTTATATCGACAGTCCTTTAACACAAATATGCCATTGTACATAATTGTAAAAGAGAATCAATATGTATGCATTTTATTATGTTGTATGCATGTCAATTACATGTTATATGTAAGTATGGTTGTGTCATTGTGTCAGTCAGCTTTCCACTACTGTGACAAAATGCTTAAAATAAATCAATTTAACAAAAAGAAAGGTTGATCAGGCCTGTAATGTCACAGACTTCAGTCTATGATCATTTGGCTCTGTTGTTTTTAGACACATGGAAACGTAGTATGATACAGGGAGTTGCAAAGTAGAGCAAAGCTGCTTACCTCATGGTGGCCAGGGAGTGAGAGTTAGAAAAAGGATTAAGGCTCTCGATATGCCCTTCAAGGACATGTCCCAGTGGCTGGTCTTTGGAAGCCCAAAAACACTGGTTCTGATATTGGTGAAGGAATGTACCACCTACAGGATGGACAAGCGCAAACGGGGAAAAGAAAGTTTCTTCCATGTTGTTTTCTTTCTTTCTTTCTTTCTTTCTTTTTTTTTTTTTTTATCTGGGCTGGCCATATTTAGGCTGGGTCTTCCTGCTTCAGATAATCAAGAAAATTTCTCGCAGAAGTGCCTGCTGGCTTATGTTTTATTTGACTCCAGATGCAGTCAACCAATTGACAACCAATATTAGCTATTCCCACCATCCCCACTAAAACCTCAGGTCCTGGAGGGGGACTACTAAATACAACTCAGGAACAAGACATCAAGACATTAAATTTTTTGAAAATGTAAAATATATGCTTATTGTGTGTGTGTGCGCGCATGATGTGCGTGGGGGTGCAACAGCATATGTGTGTGCAAAGTTCAGTAAACAAGTGTGGAAGTCAGTCCTCTCCTTCCACCACGTGGGTGCTTGGACTGGAACTAGGGTCATCAGGCTGGGTTACAAGTACCTTTAATTGCTGAGTCATCTTGCCTGCCAACCAAGACATTAAATCTTGAAGAAATCTGTCATTGTGTTCTGGGACCACTGTGAAGAGTGTATTTCTTATTATTACTTACAGAGATACTTGTCATAAGCCCTCGTTAGCTTTGTATTAATAAAGGGTGCGTGTAAAGGAAGAATTATGTAAGTAGTGTGCTCCTTTTAGGCCTCCTCTGATGCAAGGAGATGGGGGGTCTTTGTGTAAGGGAGAATGGCTGCAGACACAGCTACAGTGAAGCAAAGTGCTGAGTCCAGAGTGCAGATTATAAGGAGGCACTTGCTTTCATGTTTGTGGAGAGTTGGTGCCAATGTGTGAGTGCCTCTCTCCATTTTCAGTGTCTATATTTAGATATGATTCACATACCATATAATATATTCACTTAAAATATATAATTAAATTATTTTTAAAATTCATTTACAAAAACATATACATGAATAAGAATTTTAGAACAACCTGTAATCCCAGCATTCAGAGAGGCAGAGGCAGATGGATCTCTGTGAGTTTGAGGCCAGCCTGGTCTACAAAGAGAGTCCAGCACAGCCAAGGCCACAGAGAGAAACCCTGTCTCCATCCCACCCACCCCCCAAAAATATGTGTATATATTCTTGTGATGTATTTGCTGGTATTCAAAGTAATACTGTCTTCATAAAATGATTGAAAAGATGTGTCCTCTTGATTTTTGAAAGAATTTGCAAAGAGTTGATATTAATCCTTACTCAGATGGAAAATGTGACATCATGCCTCTGTGACTTCTTATGATATGCCACCTTCATAATGCGCTCACGTAGTCGCATTCCAACCTGGAAACTCTGCCTTTAGGTTTTTTATTTTAGTTAATATGTCTTTGTTTCTAAAGTTACTTTAGACTCTTGCAAATTTGGAATTATAGTTTGCCTGCCTTCCTAGTCTTTGCAGAGATTTTCAAACTTTAAAAATATGTATCTATAGTTAGTATTGTTGCTTGTCATCTAAAATACCTATGCTTAGATTTTTCTTATCTATAGTTTTCCCTAGATCTTTAATCATAGAATTTAGTTTGTATGTGTGTAAGTTTTGTTTATATGTATGTATGTATGTATGTATGTATGTATGTATGTATGTTGGACATTCTATTTTAAAAATCAGTTGCTGGAATAAATTTAGACTTTCAAAGAATGTTCTCAGCTCTCAGGAGGATTTGCCATGTTCCTGGGAGTTCAGCCATGTTGAGGCTTAGAATACTCCAGCATTTTCGTGAGTTCTAGAAACTAATTCCACACACCTTATTTCTCTTCTAGATTCTCCTCAATGTTGGCATGTTAGACTGGAGTCCCAACGTTTTGGAAGAGTTTTTTCCTGTTAGACTATCAACTTTTTAAAGTTTTCTTGCCTGTCTTATTTGCTCTCTAGAGTTCCTCCCCACCCCCCCAATTTAGACAGCAAAGTCTTCATTTAGATCATTTTATTTGTAGACGATATGTCAAACAGTTTTCTGAAAACACATAAAAACCTGGCAGGTTAATAAAAGACTGAATGTGCGCTCTTCGGCTTACAATACAAAACATAATTTATGCTTCCGAGAGTGAGATCGCACATCTTAACACGGTGCAGCCAATGCCGCACTTGTCTTCCTGCTAGAGGCCTGTCCCTTAGGCTGGAAAACAAGCCCTCTTCGAGAAGCTCTGGTGTGCACACTGCCAGCAGCTCCCCTGGTGCTCCAGGCGGCAGACTTGTCAGCTCACTGGCAGCCTCGTGCCTGCTCACCAGAGTTTTAAAATTCAAGACTGGCAAATGCTTTCAGGCCAAAAGCCGTATTTTATTCAGTTCCTTCTCTGTCTAATGTTTTCCCTTCACTTTTGGGGTGGTCTTTTCATACTGGCGTGTCATTGCTCCTTTATAATTTTAAAGAAGGTTAAAAAATTATGTTTCCATTTATTATTAGCAACATGCTTAGCACAAATAATCTCATTTGGGAAGGGTTACTATATTTTTATAATTAACTAATGGCTGTAAATATTATGTCGAGTTGATCTGTGTTTTTTATGATTCTTATTTTGTAGTATTCTTCATTCATCTCCATTTTTCTCTTATAATAAATGAAAACAATGGATACTCTTGTACATAAAGCTGTTTTTGTTTCCTGCATTATTCCACATACCTAAATTACAGGATTCAATTACAGGGCAATATATTATAAACATTTCGGAAACTTGATTTCAAAGAACTGAACTAGTTTCTTGGGAATTAAATTTCTTGGTTTTAATCTTTTTTATTAATTCTTTGAGAATTTTAAAGAATTTATTTTGATCAAATTTACCCCTCCCCCACCGACTCCCAGATCTATCTACCCCTTCCCTACCCACCCAACTTTGTGTATGTATACACACACATACACACACATATCCATCAAGTACAATTTGTGCTGCTTACATATTTCCGGATGTATGGCCTTCCACTGAATCTTTTTAGTACTGTCATAAAAGTAATAATATTTTAAACCAAGTAGAATCAATTAATCTTGGCTACCTGACTAAGTAGTTTTTAGGCATGACAAACCTTTCTGATTTTTAAAATGTTAACTCTTAAGCCCAGTGCTCCAGGAGGCAGAGGCAGGTCCTAGATCTCTGTGAATTCAATGCCAGTCAGGTCTTCAAAGAGAGTCCAGGACAGCCAAGGCTACACAGAGAAACCCTGTCTCAATAAAACTAAAAGCAAAACAAAACAAAAAAACTAAAAAAAGTTAACTCTTACATAAATTATTTAAGTTTAACTTGATGTGACACATGTTTTAAATTTACAACACTTTTCTAGGCATTCTGGACTCAGGGATAAACAGTATAGACACGCCTAGGCTCTGCTCTTATGAAACCTCAGGTAGTAGACTTCACTGAAAAACAATATGATAAGCCCTTTGATAACAGTAGCCATATTTCCAGAGTACAGAGGATAGAATTACCCCAAACTCTAAAGGGCTATGGAAGGCATTCTGGAGCCTGGAGGAGGAAACACTGAACTAGTTAAGTCTTGAAGTTAAGTTATCCCACTCTTTTTCAAGATTGCTTGGGTTTTGTAGGGCTTTTGAAAGGTTAACATATAAAAGCCAGAATTGAGGGAGGAGGTTACTGGGATTATGGTTGAAGTTATGGTAAGTCTACAGGTTTAATTAGGGATACGTGACATCTTAAAAATACTGAGTTGTGGGGGGTAGGGAGGTGCCCTGGTCCTTAAAGAGCTCGCCGTACAAACCTGAGTTTAGTCTGTAGCACTTATGTAAAATCCAAGCACAGCAGCATGCACCTGCAATCCTTCTAGGGCATAAGGACAGAAGGGCCCTGGGGGCTCTCTGGCCAGCCAGTTTTCCTGAATTTGTAAGTTCCAGATTCAATGATATTAGCCTCTGGCCTTTGCACCACCCCCCACATGATCATACAAATATATACATACATATATATTACACATACACAAATAGTGAGTTTTCCAGTTCATAAAAACGGTATATCTGATTTTTAAAGACTTTCCTTAATTTCTCTCAGTGAAGTTATGCAACTTTCAATGTATAGGTCTTAGAAGTCTTAATGTATTCTATAATTTATACTTTTTATGCATATGTAAATGGTTTTGTTTTCTAACCTAGTGGAACAATGGAGTTGGCAAAAAGGGATAAGGCATTCTATCTAGACAGAGGAAACAGAATAGGCAGGAAATGGATGCAGAGAGCTGCTGCAAGCAGCTCTGTGCTGACTTGGATGAAATGCTGCTGAGTAGATGAGTATAAAGAAAAAGATATGGTCTTTTTAATTCCAATTTATAAGGACATACTTAATAAGTTTAGCACACATTAACAATATCTTGTTGAGTAGAGATAGTCTTACCTAATAATAGGACAATAAAACCTAATAAGATGCTGAGTCAATTTAAACTCTTTGTAAGGGCCGGGGGCATCGAGCTGTTTGTAAGCTACACTGATCAAAAGAGTATGTGGCGTCAGCATTAGGATAGATTAATATATCAATGAAACAGACTAAAAATTCCTTAAACAGACTCATGGTCTTTGATTCTCAACAAAAGCACCAAAGCAAGCCAATGAAAAATGGGGAATATCTTTACCACAAACTACTACTGTATATCTATTGGGGTTTGGGGGTCCACCTCAATCCTTTACCTCACATCATATATAAAAATTAATTTTAGATAGCTCACAAAAGATAGATTTATATAGATAGATCTAGAAGCTAAAGTCTTTGAGAAGAAAACAAAGTATTTTTACAATTTGGGAATAGGTGAAGTTTCTTAGCATAAAGAATGCATGGAGGATGGAAATGTAAAACTAATCAATTCTAGGCTGGGTATGGTGTCACATGCCTTTAATCCCAAAATTCAGGTGGCAAAGGCAGGTAGACTTCTATGAGTTCGAGGCCTGGTCTACATAGCAAGTTCTGGACCAGCCAAAGCTATAGAGAGAGACCCTGTGTAAAACACACAACAAAGCTGATCAATTATGTCAGTGAAATTAGCAAATCCGCATTAAGGAAATTATTTGGCCAATGTTGGCTTCTGGAGCATTTCTCTAGTACATGTGAGGCCCTAGGTTTAGTTCTCAGCATGGATGAAGAGAGGGAAAGAAGGAAAGAAGGGGCTTACAGAGACAGGAACATGCATAATCTGGACCAAGGTCCTATGCACACATGTGGCCAATGGGCAGCTTGGTCTTCATATGGGGCACCTGGGGAGTGGAGGGGTAGGGCTGTTTCTGACGTGGACTCTATTGCCTGCTTTTGGATCATGTCCCCCTGGCAGTGCTGCCTTGCCTGGCATGAAGATATGCTCAGTTCAGATGTAACTTGGTTGGGCTAGGGAGGGTTGATGGGGGGTGGCTCCCCTTTTCTGGGGGGAAAAGGAGAAGGGAAAGAGAGGCAAGGAGACTGGAAAGAGAAGAAAGAAGATGCACCCTTGGGATTTAAAGTAAATAAACTGAAAAAAAATCAACAGGAGAAATCTGACCACACTGGGAAGGGGGGGGGGAGCAACTTAGTAAGCTATTGAATAAGAGAAAATACTTGAAAAATATATAACTGATGATGAAATGGCATCTCAAATATCTACAGCATTCCTACACCATAATAAAAAGTGAAACAATAGTAATAAAAATAAAAGCCAACCAACCACCTCTTACATCGTAAGGACAAAATCAAATACTCTAGCTTAAACAGAAAACTGAGTTTCTTACCATAGTGCAAATGTACTTAAATGCCATTGAACTACACACTTAAAATGGCTGATAGAGTAAATTTTGTCACATTTTTTAGACAGTAACTATTTTTTATATTGCTGCACATTTATTTTTAGTTGAACGTGTTTGCTTACGTGCTTGAGGAGGATGGGGCTAGACCTAGCTGCAGGCACCCTGTGTCCTTGAGGGTGGAGAAGACTCTTCCTTCTTCCTTACTTCATTTTCAGAATACAACACATACGACTACGCACGTCTCCAGGAAATGGCATCCTAACTAGCAACCATAAAATAGAGAGAATTGTCTCTGTTCCGAAGATGAATTTTGTGCTTACTACCCCTATGGTGATGGAGTGTGACTCATGCTGCAGAACCCACATAAAATGGAAAGTGAAAGAGGAGCCGTTCCTCAAGGAAGTTCAGAGTTCTGTTACTGGAATAGGGGAAAGGAAAAACAAGCAGATAAAAAAATTCAAATACAAAAACAGATGCCTTCAGTACTGATTTAATTCATCTTCCTAAACTTCACACACATTTCGGTTTTTTTTTTAACCATCTGTCAATCACCTTTCTCAGTTCTTCCTCCTCCCCTCAAAAACCCCAATTTGTTTATTCATGTACTTTGTACTGTGTACCTAATTTTGTGTTATGCAATTTTTTAGACATTAGAAACAAACCAAAGTGTCCCTCTTATTGTGAGGATTATTTGCCCCCAATGAGTGGCATTTGCCAGCTTTATATTATGAGAGTTCTAAATACCACCAGTAAATAAAGTTTTCTGGTTAGTGAAAGAAAATGTTCAAGAAGTCTGCTGTATTTGAAAGCTCAAAAATAAGTGTCTTTACTCTATTCTTACTTCATTCATATATTCACTTCATTCATACATCACTAGCATTCTTCACCTAGAACATTTTAATATATCTGTCATTCTAAACTTTAAAGTCCATGAAGTTAATTTTCTAGCCCCAACAATGGTTCTTCTTCTAATAAAATATAAGATCCAGTTTCTAATGTATGTGTTCACGGTGTAGTGCATGTACACAAAGGGAAACTGAGTCTGTTGGAGCCAGCTCTTGTTTAGAGACTATGATTTTTATTTGATAGTTCCCCAATCTGATATCTCTTGGATAAATGGCTAACTTTTCAACAGAAGGAAAAAAAAACTGTGTTACTGTTAAGATGAGGAACAAAAGCTATAATTTCCTATTGATTTTGTTGCTTGAAAATGTCTATGTAAACCAATAAATTATACCTATAATTATAAGCTTGTGAAGCTATTAAGTATACATTCATACAAAATTGTAAGTTTGAACAAGTTATATGCATATATAAAACACATTATTTTTATAAGTTCATCTACATTACATAGTATCTTATAACATATACTCAGAGTTCTGTCTTTTTGTGTATATGTGTTTGTGTGTGCATGGGGAAGGGTTCCAGGGTTCCATGTGGAAGCCAGAGGTTGACATTAGGTGTTTTCCTCAGCCATTCTCCACTTTACTTTTTGAGGCAGAGCCTCTCACTGAACCCAGAGCTCACTGGTTTAGATAGAATGGATGGTCAGCAAGATCCATGGGTCCTCTTGCCTCCACCTCCCAAGTGCAGGGACTGCAGTTGCACACCACACATTTGGCTTTTACATGGGTGCTGGGGGTGGTCCTCATGCTTACAAAGTGAGCATCTTACAACTGAGCCATCTCTCCAACCTCATGAGCCTATCTTTACCTTTTCTATCCTTCCTTTAGTTAAAATCATCAATGAGTCTAAAACTGTATTATCTATAACTGCATTCAGATGTGTCTAACCAAAATAAGACAAAACCAAACCTAAGTGGGCTGCCCAAAAAAGGCACATTTTTCTTTCCCAAGCCATGCAAGAAGTCTCTGGAAAAGCAAGCATACATAAATGGTAAGAGAAGTCATAAGTAAGCATGTTTCCTTTTATCCTTTGGCTCTAGCTGGCCTGTTGTTCATTCTCACAGTCAAAATATGACTGGCACGTTTGGCATTGTGTAGACATTGTAGGCAAGAAAGTGAAGAGCAAAATGTTATCAGCCACATCTGCCTGTCAACCCACTTTAAGCTGTTTTCCCATGAGTCCTTGAGGCCTCCTAGCTGACTGATTCCCAGGGAACTCAACTGGCTGAGGCTCTCAGGTCAGGTTGCTTAGTTGAGCCTTGTCTATTTTAGTTATCAGTTTTATTCTGGTGTTAATTATCTATCATTTTGTTTGTAACAAATTAGATGGAAAGCCAATATTAATCTGTATTAATTCCTCAGTCATCTATGAGAAACATTTTAAGCTGTCTTGGCAACAAATAATGAACCATACCCCAATGGCTTGTAACCATAGGAGTTCACAATATTTCCAGAAACAAGAAGTTTCGCATTGAGCCCACTCCTGGGTTAGCTTAGTCAATGGCTCAACATTTTTTGTCATCTCTATCCCCATAAATGTAAGTAGCTATGCCATTTCAGGCATCACTTCTGAGCCCAGACAATTCCAAGGGCAGAAAAGAACGATGTGTAGTTTTTATTAGCCCGAGAAGCTTTTTCCAGAAGTCCCTGGCAAATGTACACATCTGCATAAAGACTTCATGGCAAGGTGCATGAGGCTACATGAGTGCCTTAGATTAAACACGATTCCCTACTGTCTAGACAGCTAGGGAGAGCTGTGGACAGGAAGATGGAACCTATGGAAATATGGAGTTGTGACAGCAAGACAAAGGGAACAGTTGATGTATGCAAACACCCAGCAGTACCTGTTAAGGACCAGGAGTGACAAAACAAAGAGGAGAGAACGCAGAGAGTAGAACACCACAGGCAGAGTTGAAGACAGGAGGCCGTACTTCCCTAAGCTCCTGAAGAATGCTCAGCAGCATCAAAACACCCCACAGAGGTTGGGCAAAATGTCTGCAGTCCTGGCTATTTTTTAGCCTGTGGCAGGAAGATTGCAACTTCAATGCCAGCGTGGGCAACGTGATGAGATGTAGCCTCAAAATAAAAAGGGGCTATGGATGTAGCTCAGTGGTAGAATATTTAGTTAACATGAGCAAGATGGTAGATTCAGTCCCCATTATTGCAAAATAAAAGAGAAGGGAAGGCATCAAAACACTATATCCCACCCTCATAGGGAACGCAAGAGGAAATAAGCCCACGAAAAGGTTAATAGATGCTCACTTCTTGTGGTTGAGTACGTAGAGCCTTACATCAGAGGAAGTTATAATTTGGCCTCATGAAGTACCTATTCAAATTATTGTTATAAACTTTGTCCCAAGAATAGCCCATTCCTTCTGTGCTATGAGCCCACTGAATACTTGGAGAGATTATTTCAATATTTGATTTCAGTCAGGGCAGAGTAAGCCAAGACAGTTCTGTGGACTACCTGCTTTTATTTAAATTATTCTCTGAGGTCCAAAAACGTGATATTATTTGTCTGGAGCATTTGATATTTTCTTTAAAAGCTTCCTGAGTCGTTTTGGAAATTTCTTTTATGAAATATTTAAAAACCTGAAGCAATAAAAGCAAATGACCATAAAAATTGGCAATAAGCCTTTTAAAACAGGTTGAGCCCGTTTCCCACCCCCCCTCCCCTTGTAAACTAAAGTATTAAGTAGTTAAAAGCAGCCAGAGATTGTGGCTTATTTGTTACGTGTATTCAAGATGAAAGGGGATATAGTCTCAGCACGTCGGTTGGGGATAGCTTAGATTCTGCAGCTAGCCTTGTGCTATGTTATTTTTTTCCCTTTGTACATGTCTTTTGGTTACCATGGGAACTAGAGGCCTTAGGGAGAAGGGACTGTTTTGAAAACTGGACTGATCAGGAGCAAGGTTTGGGTACAGGTGTAGAAACATGGAGTGGTTTTAGGCAAGGAAACAATGAGCTACAGTTTGTGTGGATGCATCTGTGTTAAGGACTTCACATTATTTTGTAGAAAAGTAGAAAAGGCCACCATATGCTAAGTAATATAACATGACATGGACAGCCTAATGCTTGGTAGAGCAGGTAAGGTCTGTGCAGCCACAGTGTTCTATTTTCCCACACCACCATTTAGGTGTTTTTAGTTCTCTGAATATGAATGGTGGGACTCAGTGCTTCCTTCATTGAACCCTGCTCCCTCTTATCAGAGTGTCCTGAATGCGGGAATATTTCTACTTCAGCATTTGGCCTCCTGGAAGTGACATTGCAGTCTCCAACTTGCAGAGTAATCGTGGGATATTAAGGCAGCTTGACTACTACAGCATAGGAGACAGGCAATAACTGCCAAGCTGAGCCTGACTTAGATGAAGGCTGTGGTGGGCCTGGAGAGATGGCTCAGTGGCTTAGCGATTAAGAGCACTGGCTACTTTTCCAGATGGCCCAGGTTCAATTCCTAGCACCCACAATCCAGGGAGATCTGGCACTCTCAGACAGACAGACATACAGACAAAACACCCACCTGCCAGTGTATTCTGTTCAATTCTGCCTTGGGCACAGCCACCTGCTGGAATCCAGCTGACACCCTGGCACATGTGAAGTTTTAGAAATGATTCTAGTTTGTACCCATCACAGAGGAAGAACCAGCCTTTGTTTTATGTTTTGAAAAATATTTTAAACTTTCTAAGAGGTGATTTATTTGTGGAAGTGGAGAGCAGCATGTGTGTGGAGGTCAGAGGACAACTTTTGTGAGTTGGTTCTCAGCATATACCATGTGAATCCCAGGGATGAAACTCAGGTTGTCAGCTTGGCAACAAACACCATTACTCACTGAGCCATCTTGCAACCTATAGCTTTCAAAATATGGTTATATTTTATTGGTTGTAGTACTAAGTTAAATGGGGGAATAGCAACATATTTGCTCCCTGAAAAAGGAACTGGAAATTTCTCCTCCTTAAAGCTGATGATGACTCACTGAAGCTCAAGAACTGTTTTCTAATGATTCACTGACTTGGATTATGTCACTTATGTATTATAAATCTGCCCTTTTGTCTTGTTTTTTTTTTCTTTCCCTAATCTCATATTGGCAGAAAGGGAATGTGGTGATGCAGAACCCTTTAAAAGTGCATTCGTTCCGCGGCTCTAGCAGCGTGTAATTTGAGCATTGTGATATTGACTTTTATTCTTTTCTACTCACTCTCGGTTTTTTTCATTTGACTGTTCCATAAGCTCTCTTTATAAAGCTTGAATTGCAAGGATACGCAAAAGAAGCTGTTTTTTTTTTTTTAACATACTGAGGGAAGGATGTTGTGTTCTAACTTATAATAGTAACCTTGGAGATAAGTATTGTATTTCAAAAAGACTGAATGCATTCCACTTACAGGCAGCTTCAAATAATTTAGGACATCAAAAACCCAATGAGTATTTTTTTATTAATTAATTCAATTTACATCTCAGTTGTAGGTCCCTCCTTCCGCTTCTCCCAGTCCCACCCTCCCTTCTGCATCCCTTCTCCACTATTCTTAAGAATAGGGGAGCACCCCCACCCAGACACCCCAGCTCATTTATTCACATAAGGACCGAGTTCATCTTCCTGCCCTGTGGCCTCGTAGGGAAGTCCCATCAGGGCGAAGTGACCAAAAAGCAGGCAACATACCAATGAATAATTTTTGACTCTACAGTATTTTTATTTAGTTAATAATTAGATATACTTTTATTGTGTTGAAAGTTTTACCTATTAATACTTTGTTTTTATTTAGTTAAACAAAAGTGGATGTGCATATTGGACTGTCTTCATGACATTTTATTGTTTCTTTTTACTATATTACGGCCTATTTAAGAATTATTTCGTATTTGCTGAATTAGTAATGACTCACTTTTGTTGCAGCTAATATGCAAATATTTAAGTCTTCGGTTGTCTGTTAAGTCTGGGTCATCTGTTGCCCTCTCCTTTCTCCCATAGCTTATCTGTTTTATTTCACAGAAACACTGGTTACATAATCTACATGTTCTCTTTAACAGAAACTCACTTATTGACCAAATATCTGTTATGTCCAAGGTAAAGCTGTATAGTATACATTTTAAGACATTTAAAAAAGTAACATACTATAGGATGTTTTATAATTTAAAACATTCTGTACCATATGGAGGAGGTGGGAAGTAGACAGGGAGGAGACAGACCCTGGCAATAATGGACAAGATATTGTAAGACATGTAAGAGAAAGAGACTTCTATAGATACAGATGTATCTTAGGCAAAGTTCCTCCTTTCCCCCATGTTATTGTCCCTTCATCCAAGGCTTTATCTTGCCATGTATCCCTATTGCTTCTAAATGATTGTGAGCTTCATAATTACCTGTAAAGATTGGTGTCCGTTAATTCATCTTTCCTCCCACCTCAAATCTTGACCAGTCCAATTTGTTATCCAATGTTTGTTAACAGGGCTAGAGGTATAGCTCAGCTGGTTAAAAGCATGTATGGCTCTTGGAAAATATCCTAATTCAGTCTCCAACCAGGCAGTTCACAACCACCTATAACTTTAGCTCCAGGGGGATCAGATGCCTCTGGCCTCTGTGGGTACCTGCACTCATGTGCATAGACCCCGCCCCACCCCCTCACCTTCTGCTGCCCCCCCCCACTGCTGCCTAGAGGCACACTTACACAAGATTAAAAATAAAACTTTTAAAGTTTCTTTTTAATTGGTATCTTTTTAAAATTATGAATGAACCAGAGCAAGGGGGTCAAATTACAATCCCAGTCACTTGAGAAGCAAAGGCAGGAGTACCATGACGTGGAGACCAGCCTTGGCAAAGTAGGAAGCCCTTGCTTCAAGATGTTCTGGTGGCTGCCCTTGGTAGCACCTTGTGTTGTGTTTTGCTACTGTGTTTTTAGTTTAGATGAGAAGAGTGCTTTGACTGTTTTGTTTCTCTCTATTTGGCTGCAGGCATCCAACGACCACTCCCCGGTTAGGTCAACCACTGAAGTACCCAAGCAGAGGCTTCGCTGACCATACATAGTAATGAATACAGTCTGCAAAAATAGCTTGCAAATGTCAGTGAATGAACACATGGCTACAGTTTTCCACATTTAGCCACAAAAACATCTCCAGAAAAGGGGAGAAATTGCATCCAGAGGTTTTTCACTGTAATATTCAAGTACTCAGTTTTCATTTAAAAAGCAGTAAAATAGGGGGCTGGAGAGATGGTTCAGTGGTTAAGAGCACTGAATGCTCTTCCAGAGGATCCAGGTTCAGGTCCCAGCACCCACATTGCCCATAGGTCACAACTGTCTGTAGCTCCAAGATCTGACACTCTCACACTGACATACGTGCAGGCAAAACACCAATGCACATAAAATAAATAAATAAAAATTTTCAAAAAGATGTACTCCACAACAGAGCCAAAAAACCTGGGCCCAGGGGTGCCTACCGAGACTGATACTCCAACCAAGGACTGTGCATGGAGAGGACCTAGACCCTCTGTTCAGAGGAAGCCCATAGGCTGCTCAATTTCCAAGTGGGTAAGGTGTTTCAGAGAGAGTGTACAGGGTCTGTCTCTGATATGAACTCAGTGGCCAGCTCTCTGATCACCTCCCCCTGGGGAGTGCAGCCTTGCCAGGCCATAGAGGAAGATGATGAAGCCAGCCTTGACGAGACCTGACAGGCAAGGGTCAGACAGAAGGGAGGAGGACCTCCCCTATCAAGGGACTAGGGAAAGGGCATAGGGGGAGAAGAGGGAGGGGCTGCAGCAGGGATACAAAGTGAATAAGTTGTAATAAATAAATAAATAAAGTGGAAAAAGCAGCAAAATATATAATCTAACATTTATTACAACAAATACACAGCACTTATAATTTAATTTAAAAACCAAATATGTACATTGTAACATAGCTCCCATTAGCCTCTTATGTTTTTTGGTAGTCCAAAGGGTCAGTGGAAAGCTAGGTAACATTCAAATAGTCAGTCTGTTCTTTGATGACACCTGTGTGTCATACATGAGAAACCTCCATGCAGTAGACACTTTACAGTTCAATCCTATAGACTATTTATTGAGAGTAAGAAGTTGCTTACATGTGAATAGAGTTGATCTAAGAAGTGAGTCCCTGCCTCAAATAGGACCAGAATCCTTTCTAGAGTTGACACTTCAATTTTTCTGGAGCAGAAACGTTCTCATTCTGCAGAGGTTGCTGGTCTTAGTGGACTAGCTGCCTTCCACTTGCCCATCCTCCAGCCCACGCTGTGCTTCGGAAGGTTGGGCTGTGTATAATTCCTCCACAGGCTTCCTTCAGTTGGGGCATCCAGTGGCGGCGCAGCCGTGGAGAGTGCCAGCAGGGAGGTGCATGCAGAGGCTGGATTGTCCTCTCATTTATCCCTTGTCTGCTAATCCTCTTTATGCAGCCTTGTCCATCAGCAGTTTCAGCTACCGCTCAGCCTTCCTCCCTGCAGGCTCATAAATGGCCATGTCTCCCCAGCAGGCTCCTTCTAGCTCTAGGACACTGGTCTTTGTGGTATTTTCACCCTTAAATAAAGTTAGTCTCTTTCTTAGACTCTCCTCATGCTCTCCAGTCTGAAAGGCTTCTCTTTCCTAGTGAGACCCACATCAATATCCTGAACGGCAGAGGATTCATTTCCTGCAGACAATAAACAAGGGTGAGGAGAATGCAAGGGTGCAAGATGAAGAGAGCGAGCGCATCTGCCATCATGGAGACCCTGATGCCAGTCCCCAAGGCCCTGGTTTCTGCAGCCTTTCTTTTCCACTTCCTGGAGTTATTATTAGATTATGGCGTCATTTTATTACCGTGAGCTGCATACTCTGTGGCATTCAGGCAAGTAACACGAGGCCCATTAATGTTTGAGTTGAATTTTCTGTGACTTGATGGAAGGCTGCGCTGGAGTCATTTCATACCCTATGAAACTGCATAAGATAGGCTATGACTAGCTGCAGAGATGGCAAATGGGGTTTTGCATGGCATTGTCAGAGATTAGTGAACTGTGCAGAACTCAACCCCAGGCTTCCTTCCTCCCACCCCACTGGAAGTCTGAAGAAAAAGAAGCCTGTAGAGCTCCAGAGACAGGCCGACTGCAGAGTACCTTCAGACAGTGCCATCAAAGACCTCACTCTAAAGAAAACACTCTACGGGGGTTTTCTATCAAGGTATAAATAAACAGTTGCACATTTAATGGGAAACAAATATTTATTTCCAGGTACTCAGTCAGGATGTTCTTTCCCAACACCCTTGGCAAAACTTCCCTTGCTTTTTATTGGCATAGATCGAATCACATGCCTTCTTGAGCACATAATCAAGGCAAGGAAGTAGAATTATGCTAATAAGTGTAAGTTTGAGCTCTAAGCTCTGGAGCTCTGGGTAGGGGTGAAGTCACTCTCTCTGAAACACCTGAGCTCCACAGAAGGGGTGTAGCTGGGAAGATGGTAATGAAAATCAGGAGAACGACCAACAGGAAATGGAACGGATGTTAGGAAGATGACCATGTCTTTATGGCTTACCAGCTACATAAGCCAGTAGATAATTTCCGGCTTAAACTAGTTATATAATTTTTCCTTCTCTTCTAGGAGTATCATGGGATTAATCATAGCTCTGCACTGATTATCTGGGTGATCCTGGACATGTACATAATTCTGATTTCTGAAAACTATTATTATGAAACTGAACACAGTTACCATTTAGCTTTTGAAAAATCAGTGCTAATACTATTTGTCTACCTGGCAAGATGAAAGACAAGAAAACATTTTGTAAACTATAAAGAGTAACATAAATAAAAATGCTCCTTTTTGTTTTGTGTGTAAATGTGTGCATGTGTGTTCATGTATGCTTGGATGTTCATGTGTATAGGTCTACCTATGGAGCTATTCACCTCAGTTTTTGAGTCAGGGTCTCCTATTGGCCTGGAGCTCACCAAGTAAGCTAGGCTGGCTGGCCAGGCAGTAAACCCCAGCAATCTAGGTCTAGGTGTGCCTCCCCCAGCACTGAGAGTACACACATGATCTTTTGTTGAGGATCTAGGGAAGAAACTTACATCCTCATTCTTGGCCACTAAGCATCTTACTGACTGGACCATCTCCCCAGCCCTCAGACACTCTTTCTAGAGCCCTCGTTTTAGTGTGCTAAGAACACCTTAGATTTTAAGTGTTCAATACACTATCACTACGTATAGGCACGGCAGCATTGTTCTGACCATACTCTGGAGACCGTGTTGCTCCTTTCAGTGAACAAATTAAAAACTCCCAGCTGGTTTGAAAATACTAGATTGTTAACAACCTCCCTAAGGTGTTAGCCCCTTTGCTTTTCTTAAGGGATTTCCCTCTGAGCTGCTAAAAGCCAGAGTTACAGTGGCTTGAAGCTTTTTTCCACTCCCCTGGCAAAGAGCCAAAACCACAATAATTCTAATAAAGCTAGCCGAAAACACTTGGTAAGTACTTTTGGTGAGCACTTTTTGGTTCTAGACACGATAGACCACTAGTGTGAAATATCACAGGGATATTGGACTTCTGTGCAGCTAGAGGTTGCAACATGTATCGTGCTATCTTTAAAGCATTGTACATATACCTACCGATGTGAAGGACTTCTGTCAGCGGCTTTAATAAGGGTAAAGGTCTTGAAGGAAGTGCTAATAGTGTTAGGAAAGTTGGCAACATGAGATTTTTAATAGACTATGGAGAGTTTGAGACATGTTTAAATTTTGATGTCAGCCAGAGAGGAATACTCCACTTTGAGAAAATGCTAAGCAGGTTTAATTCAATAAAAATAAGCCTCCAGTAATCAGGATAAAGTGGAAGCGCGGACAGTGATGATTTCTCCCTGTGGCTGGACACAACAAATAATTACAACAAATAATCCCAGAGTCTAAGGCTGTGGTGATTCTCTCTGGGACATTCTCCAAATACTTGTCCCTTAGCCCTGTGCCATTCTGCAGCTGATCAGGAAGGGAAGGAAGGGACCTAGCCTACATATTTTGATAAAAAATATTACACACACACACACACACACACACACACACACCCCTTTTGGCCTACCATCCTAGGTTAACATGCTTTGAGTACCCTGACTCCCATTAATCTTATGTAATGCCTTATCACATGGAACCAAAATAATCCAAGGGTAGCTATATCTTCATCTACAGCTTCATATCTGGTAAATAAACTTGGATCCTGCAATTATAAAGTAAAAGCATTTCTTCTTGCAAAGGACCCAGATTCATTTCCTAGCCACCCATATGGTGGCTCACAACCATCCTTGACTCCGGTTCCTGGGAATCTGATCCCCTCTTCCGACCTCCAACAGCACCAGGCATGCATGTGGTGCACATACATGTAGCTGGCAAATAAAAATTTAAAACATGAGAGATGTGATAAGATAATATTTAAGTCTCTTTCAGATTTCTTTTTTTTTTTTTTTGAAACAGAGTCTCACTGTATAGTCATGACTAGCCTGGCACTCAATATATGGATCAGGCTAGCCTTGAACTTACTGAGATCTGCCTGCCTCTGCCTCCCAAATTCTGGGATTATAGGCATACACCACCATACATGGCTCCTTGCATTCTTAATAAAATTATATTACTAAATCTATGAAATGCAAAAGTCCCAAGAATGTCTGGAAAACAGTAGGCTAGCCCAAGCAAAGGGTTTTTCCAGAAAAGAAATTGTCAAAAGAAGAGCCATACAGCATAGAAAAGGGCAGTTTGAAGCCCTAGTCCCAGCACTCAATAGCTCTGTGACTGTGGGCAAGTCACAGGGCCGCATGCACTTTGTTATTGCCATCTGCTAGGTGATAATAAAAATTAGATTCTTTTAAGTTGGGCAGTGATGGCACACACCTTTAATCCCAGCACTTGGGAGGCAGAGACAGATGGATCTCTGAGTTTGTGGTCAGTCCTATCTAGAGAGTGAGTTCCAGGACAGCCAGGACTATATAGAGAAGCCCTGTCTAAAAAAAAAAAAAAAAAAAAAAAAAAAAAAAAAAAAAAAGAGGAGGAGGAGAGGAAAGAGGAGAAGAAAGAGGAAGAACCTTCCACAAAGACTGGTTAGAGATGACATAGTACAAGTAAAACAGCATAGAAGCTGACGATCACTGAAGTTATGGGCTCCACATAGACTGGGCAGGAACAGGTTAGAGTATCTAGCCTATCACAGAGGAGGCAACAGCCCAAGGCAGCAGTCATTACTTCCGATGATGGTTTACTTGTGGCAGAAGCACAAATCTTATGAATATTTAACAGTGTGGGAAACCTTTGTGGATAGATAGTCATGTTGCATCCATGTATGGCCTCCAGTGACTCGGCCTGACTATGGTAGTGAGGGAATAAAGAAAAGACAGACAGGTGGACACACAGGCACACAGAAGAACTAGGATCAGCTGCTGGAGAAGCCGAAGCATTCTGAAAGTGCAAATGTTTATCATCTGGAGTTGAACAGGGAGCAGGGTTATTGCACCCAGCTAAACAAGGAGGCAGGTTATTACATTCTGACAAACAAGGAGGCAGGATAGTACACAGCTGGCTCAAAGAGGCAGGCTTAGCTAATCTGGATGGGAGGTGTCTCCTCAGAGGAGCAGTCTTTACTTCATAAACACGGTGGTGGTCAAGGGGAGAAAGCAATGGTGGACATTTTCTGCACATGCACACTATCACTATCCATACATGGGCCAGAGGAAGGCTTTGCCATTTCTCTTTGAGCCACACCCCAGGGGGAATGCTTTTCCACTCCTTCATGGGCCCGAGGCTTTGGGTCTTTAACAGGGCAGTGCCCATGTTTACAAGTACACATTCATTAAGTACTCATTCATGGCTTCCTTCTCTCCCCACACTACACTATTTTCTTTCATCTCTGTGTCAGAGCAGAGAAGGCTTATCTTGTAGTGCTTTTTGGATAAAAAGTCTTTAACATTTACATTAGATGTTTGCCAATAAAGTAGTTCACATTTTTGTTGTTATTTGAGTACCACTGTGATCTACAACTGCAAATAATTAAAGGCCAGGGTGTCAAAAACCTTGTCTTTTATTCAACAAATAGTTATGCAACATTTGTCATGTTGCTGGGCTCTTTGCTTGGCCCTGGAGGAAATAGGGATAAGAGGAGATAGAAATTTCAGTAGTGTGAAGAAAAGATAATGTAAATTGGTAGAAACTGTAAAGCATAGAAAATATTTTGCAGAGGGGAGTATAGGGCACTGTAGACTTATTTACAGGAAGCATTCTTGACCCAAACTTTGCTGCAGAGAGTTAACTGCAGAAGTAGGACGGGGCCTCTGGTATTGGAATCTCATTCCTGTTGTCAGAACATAAGACAAAGGCTAGTGGGGGAGAGGCCCAGGGTGGACGAATAGAAACATTGTGAAATGACCCAGAAAGACAACGGAATGGGAAGGTGTGAGGTTAAGAGAACTGCTCATCCCTCAGTTCACTAAAGTGCAAAGGGAAGAATGGTGGGGAAGTCAAGTTCTCTGTAACCTAATGTCTGATCTTGGCTTTGCCACAAGCCCCTTCTTATTATGTGATTTGGAAAAGGAATTTCCCTCTCAGAGACTCTGGTTTCTCCAGCTGTAAGCTGTGTAGGTTGAACTGTTTGAAAAAAAGGCAAGAAAGGGATGCTATGGCTTGGGAATCAAAGCAGCCAGACACACAGCATCGGAGAGCCTAAGCTGGCAGTTCAGCAACACTGGCACTTGAGCCGCAGACTGAACAAAGCTCAGGGGAATGCAGTGTCCGATGTCGAGCGGAGGAACTCGCTAGCTACCAACTCCAGAATGGGGGCTACCTTTTCGAGATGTGCTTCAAACCTTTGTGAAGGCTTGCGGAGGACAGCATGGTGTGATATCACGTGGTTTCCTGTCTGCCTTCTGCTCTTTTGTCATAGGGAGCTCTGGGAAGACATATGGGGAAAATGATCTTGTAGGAACAGGGCCCAAATCAAAGACAGTTGATTGTCAATGGTGCTATTTCAGTAACCAGCTGGAGGATGATCTTCAGAATACTGAAGTGAAAATTAATCCTGTAGGCAGAATGCCTCTCCTTTCTGCTTCCAGCAGTACCCCACCTTCATTTATAACACTGACTCTCCCCTGCCCTCATACCCAGGCACATACTAACCTTGTCATTTCCTCACCCTTGGAAAGAGGATGAACACTTCAAACCAGGAGGAGGAAGAGAGATTTTTGTCAGTTGTAAATAAAGGGTCCAGTCTCCCTCGGATGGTAAAATTTGAAGATGAAGCCAGAAGCTACCTAGTAGTCATGTCCCTTTCTGTGTTGAAGAAGAAGCCAGTCTGCAACTATAGGCTGCGACTCAGAAAAGAGGGGCAGGTGTGATGGGAGGGGGACAGACACGTGAGAATGAGGCAAGAATAAGAATACAATACAATAAGAATACAAAAGTTGGTATACACCCATAACCCCAGTACCGGGAGCGCTGATGCGGGAGGAGCAGGAGTTCAAGCTGCCCTTGTTTGAGGCAACCTGGACTATAGAAGATTCTCACCTCAAAACAAACAACAACAAAAATTCCACCTTGTGAAACTGTTGTATATCCAGGTACAACTTCTGCCTTGCTGATGTGAAAAATCAGTTTGTCTTTCATATTTCGAAGTTGCTGTCTCCAGAATACCCCGAAAAGTGTTGCTTGGCCCAGAAGTCTTTTATTTTCTGCTGGGAGTCGTTTATCAGGTGGTCCCTCTGTGCTGCTTCGCACAGGACCTTCTGGGGGTAGACAAGGCAGGGTTATTTCAGTTTTATATCCAGAATACTGGAGGCAAGGTGGCTCAGTACATGACATATTTTCCTTGTGAGCTTGAGGAATGGGTTCCATCCCTGGAGCCAATAGAGAGGAGCAAAAGAACTGACTCTGGAAAGTTGTCTTCTAACTTCCATCAGGTGCCATGGCTTGTGTATACCCACTCCACCCCAAAGTAAATAAACAAACATAAAAAAACAAAAGCAAACAAACAAAAACCTTAAAAATACTGGGATCCAAGGTAGCCGTGGGTAAAGCAAGGTCTTGAACATAGGCTATGGCTATGGCTGTTTTCAGGGTACAGAGCTTGCTCATTTAGTCAACAAATACCATTTCATGTCTGTGCTAGGGCGATGCCATTTTAGGTACTGTTGAACGGGATCATTTTCCCAAAGCTGACAACCTAGCATGTGTAATAGATAGTAGACAGGCAATTTATAGGAAGTGGTAGTAGAAGAAGTCCTTCTGAAGCAAATTTGGGCGGGAGCACCAAAGTAAGGATTCTCAGCAGGGCTACTGCCTCTCCTCAAAATCCTTGAGCTCCAACTGTCTAAATTGTGTGTGTGTGTGCTTAACTTTTATTGGTTCTTTGTGAATTTCACAGCATGCACCCCAATCCCACTCCTCTCCCCTTTCCTTCATATCTGCCCTCCTCCTCCCCCCAAAATAAACCAAACCAAACCAACAACAACAAAAGCCCCAAAATATGTCATTGTGGAAGCTGCAGTGTTGGGACAGGCCAAGTCAAAGCTCCGGATCTGGGCCTGGGTGGTAGCTGAGTTGGATAGCTCACCCACACCCTTACCACCAGGATGCGCTCTCCAGCACTGCCCCCTCCTAGCTTACCCTGTCCCTTGTCTTCACCACCAGGGCCATCTCTACCACCGCGCTGCCCAGGTGAGGTGCAGGGCCTGTTCTCCAGAGCGTGGCAGCCACCGAGGGGCGGGGCCAACCCTGCACACATTGTTCGCTTCTCATTCTCTTCCAAGTCTCCACTACGTACTTTGGAAATACAGTGGCTCCTGCTGCTGGCGGGCCTCTCCTGAACTGTTTTGTGAATGTATAAATTTGGGGCTGGAGTTAAGAATGCTGACTGCTCTTCCAGAGGTCTAGGGTTGGTTCCCAGCACCCATGGGGTGACTCACAATCACTGTAACTCCAGTTCCCCGGGTGTCCGATGACCTCTTCTGGCTTCTGTGGACACTGTGCTGAGTGCACATGGTGCACAGACATACATGCGGCAACACACACACATAAAATAAAAAAAAATTTTTTTAATGTGAAAATCTGTCGCAATTTTGATGTGCTAAGTACATCTTCAGGGTGTGCAGCCTGTAGCCAGCACAACTGTGCGCTTGTTCACTCTGCCTTCCAGAGTAAAAAACATTTAGATTGAGATCCAAGAGCCACTGGCAGTCAGCAGCCTGCAACCTGTAGGCCCCAGAGGTGTCCAAGAATTAGGTCGCTGCCTACCGTGCCATGACTCAGCCCTCCTGGGGCGCTCTGGTGGCCTCCACTGACACCACAACCCCTTCTCTGCAGTCTGGTCTCCTCCAGAGCCCAGATCCCCCTCTCCCTGCTGGTCTTTTAACTCTCTTCGAGGTTTGTCTATCAAGGACTAGATCAAGAGTTCGTGTTTTCAACTGTAGCCCTCAATGTTTAATTCAAAACAGGAGAAAACCTGATCCACTCTGGGAGGGCCTGGCCTGGAAGGCCGAGCATCTGAGACCTGAGGATCGAATGGCCTTTTCATGATTGCCTGCTAATTATTTTATGCTCATGACTGCAGTCTTTTGTTTTGTACTTTTTTTTTTCTCAGTACAAACACTTCTTGTTTTTTAAATTCTAAAATATTATCCTGGGGTGGGGGCGGTGGCCTATGAATTTCCACTCCAGGTATTCTTATCTGGGTGAGGATAAACAGCAGATGAAGATCTGAAGGGAGAGTATAAATGGTTTGGTTTTCTGAGGGAAAATTGGAGCATGATTTGGTAAAGATGAGAACAGTTTCATCTTTTAGGAGCCTTCGTCACATTGCAGGCACACGCGTTTATGGATGCCAGACTGCTTAGAACCTGTCAAATGGAATTATTCTCCTCTCGCCATCTGCACCTCTGCATAAAGATAGGACAGAGTCGTGTTTCAGTGTCTGTGTATCGTGATCACAAAATTAGATTCCCTTCAGAGATGTTACTGTCCCTCACCCCTAGACTCCACCACCTATCACAATTTCCTGTTAGGTTAGGTACTGTGTTAGATGGTGATTCTGTGCTAAGTGTGTTATCTTGTGATGGACATTATACTGTGTATGACTTAACAGGCTATTCTTTTCATTCTCTCTCTCTCTCCTGGAAACTGTTCAGTCTTAACACTGTTGGTGGGGTATGGTAGCATATGTCTGTAATCCGGAAGATCAGGAGTTCAAGGCCAGTCTGGGCTACATGGGACTGTCTCAAAACAAACAAACAAACAAACAAACCCCACCTAGGCTTCTCAATGGAAGAATCATAAAGGGTGTTTGTTGTAGTGCTGTAGATTATAA
The DNA here is from genome assembly GCA_028658305.1 of Pachyuromys duprasi. NCBI lineage: Eukaryota > Metazoa > Chordata > Mammalia > Rodentia > Muridae > Pachyuromys > Pachyuromys duprasi. Next base: position 73,462,164 of record CM053758.1, on the reverse strand, counting down.
CCATGAGGCAGAGACAACCCTGTAGAGGGACCAAGTGACATAAGGCCGGGAATAAGGAGTGGGGCTTAGAAATCATCCACAGTGTTCTTTTGGCCATAGGTGGGTTCTTTTTTGGCAGATGATTACTGCTAAGCTTGGGTATGAATCTGGAAAAACCACCCTCTTCCCTCTTCTAGTCACAACTCCCCCCCCCTCCAGTTCCTTCCTCTTCCCTCCCTTCTCCCTCTCAACATTTGAATCTGATCCAGGAGCTGCAACAGGTGTTGGAGTTGCCTCTCAGCAAATCCTGAATCTTGGCTGGCAGGGCCCTCGGGGAGGAACATGGTTTTGCGCCACTCAGTTGGCTGTCAGAGCGATTTCTAGATTTCTCTGGTGTCTCCAGGGTCAGTTCTAGTAAAAGACTCTTCCTCTGGCACATGCAGTGGTTGCATAAAGTCTTTGGAAGTCTGCTTCCAAGCTGAGGGCTGTATTATCCAGACTAACTTTGGGCTTGCTAAGGATGCTTTTGTTTTACTAAGCCTGACGTAGTCTTAATGATGTCCGTGGCACCTCATAATCTGAAGCGTCCCAAATGAACGTCACTTCTTCCACTGGAGAGAGGGGATGGGGCAGGCTGCCTAACACAAAACTCATACATTCCATAACTGTTTGTAATAAATATGCACAAGGAGCTTGAATTGAGTTGTGTCCACTTTTGGGAGGCAAGTCATATAGGCGTGTGCAATGTGGCAGTCACCCACATGGCAACTCGAAGGTCCTCTCCAGTTGCTGAGGGGAATATAGTTAGCTGCTGGCCTCTGGTTGCAGTACCTTCTGGCATCTGCTGCAGTGTTAGCCCAGCCCTGCCCCATCGTCATTAGCTGACTGAGCACTGCACACATGCGCCGTGTGGGGCTCCTCAAACAGGCAGTCTCTGATCTCCATCAGCACGGCGAACACTTTCTTAGAGCTGAACGGAAGACTCAGGCTCCTCCACCCACTTTTCCTTCCGTACCTTTTAAAATGGAGGTCGAGGCTGCGTTACATCTGAAGCTCTCCCCCCTGCTCAGGACACCTTATCCCTGGATCCTTCACAGTCGTTCACACACACACCTCCCCCCCCCCCCCGGGTCCAGAGATTTCTTGTATTTCCCACTCCATCTGGGTGTCTGCTTCCCGCAGGATCCAAATAAGCACTCCAATATAGTAGGCCCGATTCACACAATTGGTGGGGGCTTCCCTCTGCTGGGTGGTGGGACACAGTCTAAGGGAAGTGAGGACTAAGCAAGGTGAATTAAATAACAGAATCCTCAGGATCAAAGAATGAGTCCAAATTCAGCATTAGGCTTAGCATGCAAGCTTGGGGTTTTTTGGTTTGTTTGTTTCATCATGGCTCTATAGCCATGTCACCAATGACTCATGTTTAATAACTTGCGGAGAACTGCAGCTGAGTAAGGCATCATCAAACTACTGAAGAGCTGTTTTACTGAAAACTGTGTGTCTAAAAGGCATAAAAGCGGCCATGATGGGCCAGAGAGATGGGCTTAGGAGCACAAGCTGCCCTTCCAGAGGACCAGAGTTCAATTCCCCAGGACCAGGGTTCAATTCCCCAGGACCAGAATTGCATCCACATGCAACTCCAGTTCCAGGGGATCTAACGCTCTCACACAGACATAGATACAGGCAAAACATCAATGCACATGAAATAAAAATGAATAAATAATTTTTTTAAATAGCGGGCTCGAGATATGGCCCAGCAGTTAAGAGCATGTGCTACTCTTTGAAGAAGAATAGAGTTTGGTTTCCAGCATGCTTGTCACCTGTAATTCCAGTTCCAAGGGAATGTGATGCCTCTGGCCTATGAAGGTACCTACAAGCACGCATACACACACACGCACACAGACATACATACATACACATATATACATACTCACACATGCATGCATGCGCTTGTGGTTCACACACAAACCAAAGCCACAGCAAGATGTTTTGAACCACAGACCATGGGAGCTACAAAGATTATCCAATCTGCTGTTTTCCAAACCATGTTCCATAGAGGTTTTCATGAGCCTGGGGCAGAAGGTTGCATGTAAAACCTAAATGTATGATAGCTTAAAGAAGGGAGGGGGTAATTGAATTTGATTCAGAAGGTAAAGGATGAGCAGATGAATTAATGTTGGTCAAATGGCCGATAAGTGGAGGAACTAAGATGAAAATTTTTATTTTGTTCTGACTGTGTAACTTTATTTTGGACCTTAGCTATTACTTCTGTACTGTGTTGGCTGTGAGCAATCCAGAATGGAAAGAATTTGTGTGGTGGTGGTGGTGGGGGGGGTTGTCATGATGCATGTTTGTTTTTGTATTCTTACTTCTGGGAGAACGGCATATTAGATTTGCCTTTTGGATGCAACTGGGTGACTCTAAACAAATATGTTCTTCCCAGAATCTGGTTTTCATTATTTTTATATCCTCCAGCTTACAAGTCAGCTGGGACGAGGATACCAAGAGAACTGCCTAATGGAAGGAATCTGTTTACTTCTAACTTATAATGCGAGCAACCTCAGCACACAGATCAAAGCCATGGAAACTTCTACTTCCCTTAAGCAGTCTACAGAGCAGTATTTCTGAGAGATGTTTAAGAGATATTTAGTATGCAGTTTTCTACATTACATCTGTCTTTGGGGTTCATGTTGCAGAGAAAAAAAATCTCTGAAAATCTCTCAAAATGTTGTTTATTTCACCCAATGTTTAAAAACTTGCTTGTTGATAGAAACAAAGAATATCTATTTTCATCAACCATAACACACGTGGGGAATGCCAGGAACAAAGCAGGTCTCAGTTGAGATCTTGACTCTGCCAAAATTTGCAGTTTTGCTTTTCTTTGAACTTCAATCCCCTCATCTGCAAAATAAGAGAGTTAGAATCAATGATCTCGAGGGAAATGATTATAATTTATACATACCTTCCCTATGCAAGATATCGTTATGCCATCAGGACTTCATACTTTTAAAGCCCTATACTTTATCACTTGCTTGTTTATCTCTTTTATCTGTGTGGACTGCTACACATATATGTGCAGGTGCACTTGCCTAGCCTCTGTGTGTAGATACCAGAGGTCAACATTGGCTGTCTTTCTCTCTTGGTCCCCCTTACTTCTGTCCCCCTCTTTGGCCATTGAGCCCCTGGGATCTGCCTGTCTTTGACCTCAAACCTAATGTGCACACTGCCTCACACAGCTCTTATATGGGTATTGGGAACCTGAACTCACGTTCTCACGATTATGTAGCAAGCACGGCTGGCCTCGACCTCTCTCCTTCTGCTGCCACTTCAGAATGCTGGTATTATAGACGCGCACCAGTACACCCAATTCCCCACAGTTGGCTTATTGCTTTGCTGTTGCCATGGCCTTAATGATTTTCAAAAAGGGGTCCCACATTTTTATTTTATAACGGCCATGAAAATGGCATAGTTTGTCTATGTGCCATTATGTCTAATATTTCTATCAGCTTAACAAAAATGTTTGTATATATTTGTGGTCTATGGATGTGGAAGTTGAGAATCTGCCTGATTAAATATATTGCTCAAGGTCAAATAAGAAGTGATTAGCAGAGCCTGGATGCTAGTCCAGTCCCTCTCTCTAAAGCCTTTGTTCTTCCACTATGCCAGCTGCATGCATTCTACAATTCTAAGAATCTTTTGTTCTGTAAGCTACTAGATCTGCCTCACAGCTGATTGTATTTACTGTTGAAGTACATGATGGTTGAGTAAATTAATGAGTGATAGACTAAACGTCACAGGTGACAGGTGTAGAGGTTAGACGTAGAGTCCTGTACATATTATTCTACCATTTACTATCATGTGACCTTGATCAGCCCAGTTCACTTCTTTGAGTCTTGGTGGTTCCTCATAGGCATGGTGTGAAGAGCAAACAAAACAGTGGATTGCCCAATTCATTTTCATCCCTTAATAGACCATTTCTGTGCTTTACCGATGTAACCAAACTAAATCTGCTATTATGATTGTAGAACTTCAACTACTGTAAATTATTTGATTTGTTAGTAACCAAGACAAGAACTTTACATTTTTTACTTAAACAAACAAACAAACAAACAAACAAGCAGATTGGTTCCAGCCAGGGAAGCAGGTTAGCTAACTATAGATCTTCACCTCTCTCTCCACTCCTCCAAATCCAGTCCCCTAGACCCATCCTCATCTTAGCAGCAGACTACCTGCTGAGGCCTCTCCTCACTCTGCCACCATTCTGTGGACAAAGCAGATCCTAGTGAAATACCCTGCTTCCCTTCCCCCATGGACTCCCTCAGAAATAACCTCAACTCATCCCCATTCCTAAGTGTCAGCTCCCAACACCCAGAAACAAGTTTTACCTGGAACCCACAGTGGTCACACCTATCAGGATTCCAGAAAATTTTCCTACTAGGCAACACACAGCTGACACACACAATTAAGAACCAGAAAGGGCATCAGAAACCAGGGACAAAACACCCACCCAACAAAGACAACCAAACACTGGCATGCAGATTTGAAATCTCCACAAACCCAGATGCCTAGACACCAGTGGAAAAATGACAGTCAATCACAGCCAGGACAATATGTCTTCATTAGAGCCCAGCAACCCACCACAGTAGGCCCTGAGTATTCAACATAGCTGAAGAACAAGAAAAAGAACTTTGTGATTATGATAGAGTCAGAAAAGAGGAAATTAATAAATCTCTTAAAGAAATCTATGAAAACACAAACAGTAGAAGAAAATGCTAAAACAGCTTAAGACCTGAAAATAGAAAAAGATTTAGTAAAGAAGACCCAGGAAAAACTGAGGGAAATCTGGAAATGAACAATATAGGAACTCAAACAGGAACTGCAAAGTTAAGCTTCACCAACAAAATACAAGAGATGGAAGAAAGACTCTTGGGCACTAAAGACACAGTAGAAGAAATGAACACCTCAGTCAAAAAAAATGTTAAATCAAAAAAATTCTGGCATAAAACATTCAGGAAATCTGGGACACTATGAAAGACAAAAGCTAAGGAATATAGGAAAGAGAAAAAACCCAGGTCAAGGACACAGAAAATATTTTCAACAAAATTATAGAAGAAAATTTCCCTAACCTAAAGAAGGAGATGTATATCAAGGTACAAGAACTTCACAAAACACCAAATAGATTGGACCAGAAAAGAAAGCTCCCTCACCACATGATAAACTGCAAGAAAAAGACCAAGTAACATATAATGGCAGACTTATTAGAATAAATAATACATGACTTCTGAATGGATACTCTAAAAGCCATGTACTACAAACTCTAAGACTATAGATGCTAGCCCAGAATACTGTGCCCAGAAAAACTTTCAATCACTGTAGATGGAGAAAATAATACATTATATGACTAAAAAATTTAAGCAATATCTATCCCACAAACCCAGCCCTGTGGGAGGTGCTAGAAAGAAAAGTCCAACCTAAAGATGTGAATTATACCCGAGAAAACACAAGAAATAAATAATTGCAGGCTAGGAAATAAAAAGAGAGGAAACACACACACACACACACACCACAACAACAAGAAAATAACAGGACTCAACAAACACTGCTCATTGATATCTTTCAACATCAATGGCCTCAATCCCCCCTCCCCCCCCACAAAAGACAAAGACTAACAGAACAAATCTCAAAACAGGATCCATTTTTCTCCTGCACTTAAGAAACATACTTTAACATCAAGGATAGATAATACCTCAGGGAAAGGATGAAACAAGACATTGCAAGCAAATGGCTCTAAGAAGCAAGGTGGTGTACCCATTTTAATATCTGACAAAACTGACTTCAGACTACAACTAATCAGAAAAGATAGAGAAGGACACATACCCACCAAAAGAACAATCCACCAAGAGGACAATTGCAAGTCTTAACACCTATGCAGTTACCACAAGAACACCTAAGTCTGTAAAAGAGACACTATTACAGTGACCCTCACACACTGATAGTGGATGACTTCAATGCCCCACTCTCACCAATAGACAGGTCATCCAGACAAAAACTAAACAGAAATAATAGAGATACCTGACATTATAAACAAAATGGACCTAACAGATATTTACAGAACATTTCATTCAAACTCAAGAGAACATACCTTTGTCTTGGCACCTCTTGGAACGTTCTCCAAAACTCACCATACACTCAGGCACAAAGCAAATCTCAACAGATACAAGAAAATTGTAATAGCATCTTGCATCCTATCTGACCACCACAGATTAACGATGGATATCAACAACAATAGAAAGCTTACAAACTCATGGAAACTGAGAAATTCATCACGGGTCAAGACAAAAAGATATTGAAGACTTTCTAGAACTCAATGAAAATGAATACACAATATACCCAAATGTATGGGACACAATGAAGGCAACTCTAAGAAGCACATTCATAGCACTAAGTGCTTACATTAAAAAAAAATTGGAGAGATCTCATAATAGTAACTTAACAGAACACCTGAAAACTCTAGAACAACAAAAAGAAATCACACCCAAAAGGAGTAGACAGCAAGAAATAATCAAACTCAGGAATGAAATCAATAAAATAGAAACAAACGAACAAAAAATTAAAAGAATCTATGAAACAAAGAGTTGGTTCTTTGAGAAAATCAGTAAGATCAACAAGCCCTTACGCAAATTAACTAGAAGGCAGAGAGAGAATATCCAATTAACAAAGTTAGAAGCAAAAAGGGGAGCGTAACAGCAGACACTGAGGAAATTCCGAGAATCTTAAGGATATTCTTTTAAAAACCTGTGCTCAAACAAGTTGGAAAATCTAAAAGAAAATGATAATTTTCTCAATATACTCCAGTTACCAAAGTTAAATCAAGGTCAAGTAAGAAATTTAAACAGACCTATAACTTCTAGTGAAATAGAAGCAGTCATTAAAAGTCTCACAACAACAATAAAAAGGCCCAGGGCTAGATGGTTTTGACACAGAATTCTACTAGATTTTCAAAGAAGAGTTAATGCCAATATTCCTCAAATTATTCCACAAAACAGAAACAGAAGGAACATTACCCAATTCATTTTGTGAGAACACAGTTACCCAAATCACATAAAGACACAAAAAGAAAGTTACATGTAACCATACAGTTTGTCTATGCCTGCCCTTACTCTGAATAATGACTATTATAGGCTTTAGGCATTAGAGCTAGGAAGGCACTCACCCATTCTCACCCGACAATACTGGCCTGGCTTATGTCCCACCATTTGTCCCCTTACTAGTCATCTTAATTTTGTTCTGGCACCTGCTTCTTCATCTGTATTCCAATGGCAACTCTTTTCTCTGGTCCCCATTGAGACCCTCTCACTGGGCTCAAAAGTCCCACCTTTCTATCCTGCCCAGCTATTGGCCTTCTAGCTTTTATTTAACCAATCAGAAAGTGACAGAGAACAACATTTCAAAATACTGAGGCAATACAATACCACCAACCACTACAGGCCAATTTTCCTTATGAACACAGATGCAAAAAATCTCAATAAAATACCTGATAACTAAATTTAAAAACACATAAAAATGATCATCCACCATAATCAAACAAGCTTCAGCCCAGAGATGCAAGGATGGTTCAACAATGTAAATCAATAAATGTAATCCACCAAATAAACACACTGAAAGACAAAAACTACATGATCATTTCATTAGATACAGAAAAGGACTTTAACAAAATTCAACACCCTTCATGACAAAGTCCTGTAGAAATTAAGAATACAATGGATAACATAATAAAGGCAGTTTACAGCAAGCATATAGCCAACATAAACTTAAATGGAGAGAAACTCAAAGAAATTCCACTAAAATTAGGACTAAGACAAGGTTGCCTATTTTCCCCATATCTATTCAGTATAATACTTTAAGTCTTAGCTAGAGCCATGAGGCAACTGGAAGAGATAAAGGGAATATAAATTGAAAAGAGAGAAATCAAAGTATCTTTATTCGCAGATGAGCAATGATATGATAGTATATATAAGTGACTCTAAAAATTCTTCTGGGAAACTCTTAGAGCTGCTAAACACTTTCAGAAAAGTAGCTATATAAAAAAATTAACTCACAAAAATCATTAGCCCTCCTATATACAATGACAAATGCCTGAGAAAGAAATCATGGAAACAACGCCTTTCACAATATGCTCAAAAAATATCAAATATCTTGTGGTAACTCTCAGACAAATACTTGTATGACAAAAACTTTAAGACATTGAAAAGATATCATAAAATGGAAAGATCTCCCATAGTCATGGATTAATATAGTAAAATGGCCTTCCTACTTAAAGCAGTCTTCATTTTAATGCGATCCCCATCAAAATTCCAACACAATTCTTCACAGATCTTGAAAGGACAATTTGCAGCTTCATATGGAAAGGCAAAAACCCAGCATAGCTAAAACAAGCCTGAAGAATAAAAGAACTGCTGGAGATATCACCGTTCTTGATTTCAAGTTTTCCTAGAAACCTATAGTAGTAAAAACTATACATGGTATTGTCATAAAAGCAGACACATTGATAAATGGAACTGAATTGATGACCCAAACATAAATCCCCACAACTGATACTTGATAAAGAAGCCACAAATATACACTGGAAAAAAAGATGGCCTCTTCAACAAATGGTGCTGGTCAAACTGGACAGCTGCACCTAGAAAAATACAAATATATTTATGCTTATCACCCTGCACAAAACTCAACTCCAAATGGATGAAAGACCTCCCAATAAGACCAGACACACTGAACCTGATAGAAGAGGAAATGGGGAATAACTCTGAACTCATTGTCATAGGAAAAAACTTCCTGAACACAACACCATTAGCATAGGCACTAAGATGAACAATTAATAAATGGGGCCTCATAAAACTGAGAAGCTTCTGGATGGCAAAGGACACCGTTATTCAGACAAAGTGGCCACCTAAAGAATGGGAAAAGATTTTTACCAACTATGTATCCAATAGAGGGCTAATATTCAAAATATATAAAGAACTCAGGAAACTAGATACCAAGAAAACAGCCCAATTTTAAAATGGGGTACAGATCTAAACAGAATTGTCAAAGGAGAAAACTCACATGGCTGAAAAACACTTAAAGAAATGTTCAATGTCTTTAGCCATTAGGGAAATACAAATCAAAAGTACTTTGAGATGGAGTAAGAGGAACATTCCTCCATTGCTGGTGGGGGTGCAGACTTGTCCAGCCACTATGGAAATCAACGTGGCAGTTCCTCAGGAAGATGGGAATCAATCCATCTCAAGATCCAGCTATACCACTCTTGGGCATATTACCCAAAGGGTGCTTCATCCTACCACAGAGACATTTGCTCAGCCATGTTCATTGCTACTCTATTCAGAATAGTCAGAAACTGGAAACAACCTAGATGTCCTTCAACAGAAGAATGGACAAGAAAAATGTGGTGCATTTACACGTTTAAAAAAATAAAAATTTGCAGGTAAATGGATGGTACTAAAAAAAATTGTTCTACGTGGGTTAACTCTAGTCCAGAAAGATAAATATGGTATGTCTTCACTTATATGTTGATGTTAGCTATTAAGTCAATGATAACCAAGCCACAATCTGTACAACCACAGAAGCTAGGTACAGATTAAGAGACTAGTGGAAATAGACAGATTCCCGGAGGAAAAGGAAATGGAATAGATAGCTAAGGATGGATGGGTGGTGATGCTTTAGAATGGAAGGAATACATGAGAGGGGGATAAGAGAGGACGACGAGGGAGAAAATGCCAGGAGAGGCTGCCAAAATTAAGGCCATCTTGAGGGGTAGTTTGGAAACCTAATGCAGTATAAGCTTCCTAAAGTATCTATGTCTATTAAGGGTATTTAAATGAAATCACCAAAAACAGGGGGACAGAGCCATAACTGGCTATTTCTTGTCATCATATGAAGCTTCCGATATCAGGACTGGGTTACAAACAACCCAGACTGTTGCCAATACTATTTAGGTTGTTCTACACAAACTGACAGCAAGGCCCCATTGCTGAAGTCAACACCCACACACTCATTGAACATGGAGAAGTAGGGCTCAGGCCTACACAGAACCTTCACCCCTATGCTCTAGCATCTTTGGTATAGGAAGGTAGTCCACCAAAAAGAGAACTGTGAATGTCAGCCCTGCCACAAACTCTTTGACCTACGATGACAATCTGCCTGTGAGATATGCTGGAGCAGTGGTGGCACGAAGCTTGTGGGAGTAAGCAGCCCGCAGCTGATCTGGCTGAAGGCCACATGGTGAGATGGAGCCCTCACCCAACACTGCTTGGGTGACCAAGAACCTGAGGCTGCCCCAGGGACCTGGGTAAACCAAGTACTCCTGTTCTAAACAAACAAACAAAAAACCAACCACACAAAAACATAGCAATAAAATGACTCCTTAATGACATTCCGATATAATCATAGATCAGCCAGTGCTTTATTCAGCTATCATCAGAGAAGATTCCTTCTGCAGCAGGTAGAAACAGATACAGAGACCCACAGCTAGACATAACGCAAAGAGTGAAAGACCGTGGAGCACTGGAAGCCCTGGAAAACCTGGAGGACTGTCTTCAGTCCACGGAAGTTACATTAAAGATATTCATTGTCCAAGCAGGTATAGAGCAGTCAGAAGCAGCTCTAGCTGCTCATTTGGTTTGGTGTCCATTCCTCTGGTGACCTTGCCAGAGAGACTGAGAGGGCCCTGGGAAAAGGCAAAACACAGGCCCCCATTTACCCACCCATCTTTCAAGTTCTGTAGAATCCATCTCCCTTCCCTGTAATTCTTGGAGTATTCCTCCCCTAAACAACCAAACTATTCCTTTAGAAATGTATGCAGTTTACACAATGGAATACTATGAAGCAATTAAAAACAAGGAAATCATCATATTTGCAGGCAAATGGTGGGAACTAGAAAAGATCATCTTGCATGAGGTATCACAGAAGCAGGAAGACACACATGGTATATACTCACTTATAAGTGGATAGTAAACATATAATATAGAATAAATATACTAAAATTTGTACACCTAAAGAAGCTAAGCGAGAAGGAGGACCCTGGGTAAGATGATCAGTCCTCATTCAGAAAGGCAAACAGAATGGACATCAGAAGAGGGAGAAAACAGGAAACAGGAGAAGAGTCGACCACAGAGGGCTTCTGAAAGACTTTAACCCAACAAGGTATTGAAGCAGACGCTGAGACTCATAGCCAAACTTTGGGCAGAGTGCAGGGAATCTTATGAAAGACCTGGAGAGGACAGGAGCTCCACAAGGAGACCAATAGAACCAAAAAACCTGGGCCCAGGGGTCTTTGCAAAGACTCATACTCCAACCAAGGGCCATGCATGGAGATAACCTAGACTCCTTGCTCAGATGTAGCCCATGGCAGCTCAGCCTCCAGGTGGGTTCCCTAGTAATGGGAGCAGGGACTGTTTCTGACATGAACTCAGTGGCTGGCTCTTTGATTACCTCCCCCTGGGAGTAGTGCAGCTGTATTAGGCCACAGAGAAAGACAATGTAGCCAGTCCTGAAGAGACCTGATAGGCTAGGGCAGATGGAAGGGGAGGAGGATCTCCCCTATCAGTGGACTGGGGGAGGGGCATGGGAAGAGAAGAGGGAGGAAGGGATTGGGAGGGGATGAGGGAGGGAGCTACAGCTGGGATACGAAGTGAATAAATTGTAATAAAGAAAAAAATTTAAAAAGAAAGAAAAAAGAAAAAGAAATGTATACAGTAAAAAAAAGACCTCCAAGTATGTCCCCCTGAAGTCAGGAAAACCCTCCAACCGTCAAAGACTAAGTGTTTTTCCAAATAGGGAATATTTATTCCTTCCTTTCTTTTAACTCCACAACAGAGAATTGATCGATTGGCTCAAATACACAATTTTCTCAAAGTCCTCATCTTCTGCAGCGGTTCCCATGACTACTACGGTTCCCATGACAGTCCCCTGTGCCACTGCCTTTCACAACTGATTCTGTTATGTCAGATCCTCATGCAGCAGGGGAAGAAGAGAGGGATGGGGAAAGAGGGAGGACTCCTCCACAGATTATGTTGCCAATTATCTTCATTTTTTTAAGTGAGAATCATAGCAACTGTTTGTCCTCTCTTTAGTACTCCTTGGCAACAATGACTATAGCAGGTAGAAAAACAAAACAGACTCTTGGTATCTTGTATAGCAGTCAGTGAATATATGTGATAGCACAGAGTTCATGGTGCTAGGGTGTTGAAACAAGTTAGGACACTTGTGTCCCTAGAATATGTAAAAAAAAAAAAAGATGTAAATAACGAGCCAACATTTTTCTATCATCATGCTTCGTGTCTGTCACAGCTGGGCAGTTCTATGCTGTGAAGGAACTGTGGCAATGTAGTGCTGCGCCATCTAGCGGCCAGTTCTTTCCATTCAATGGCCACTAGGCTGTTGGCACTGCTAGCCTTTCATTTGTTTTTATGGTTTTCATTGTATTTTTCAGTTTTCTAGGACCAGTAAGAGCCTCCTTCACTGTTATTACTCCGTTCCTCCGATGTAATGGACACTGATTTTGGAATAGGCTTAGTGTTAATGTAGTTCTTGAAATTGGCTTCTTGGAAACAGAGTTGTACAGATGGGTTGTTTTTTTTTGGGGTGGGGAGGGAATGCTCTGGAAAGATGAGGGGTTAATAAGTTAGGAAGCTAGAGTGGGCAGAGGACAAAAGCCAACTCGTGGATGGTTGCAATGGAAGCCTTAGGCTGACCCTGGAGTTCTGGGCTGAGATGGCCACTCAGAGTTACCCCAAACTGAAGTGATGATGTCAGACCTTCTTATCTATCAGTTCATCATGGGCTGTCAGCAGTCCCCAGGAAGAGGGGTCCTTTGGCTTGTGGCAGTGTGTAGCAAGGATAAAATTGTTCATCAAATTCTAGCTTTCTTCCCCCTTAGTTTCTCTTCACTGACTTCTGACTCATTTACTCCCAGGAGTTCACCCTTCTTCAAAGGTTAGCCACCGCTACAAATGGGTTCTCTGATTTCATCAGGCTGATTATGTTTAGGATTCTCAGTAGCACTTAAAAGAAGAATCTTTTTTCTGTGCAGGGTTGGCTCTGAAAGCCCTGCTTTGTCTTCGTCTCTGTGCTTACACTGATATGTTAGTATTGCCATCCCAACAAGAACAGAGACCAGACTCAACGGTGCCATGGCGAGGGGGTAAGATCAAAAGTTTCACGGCCATATTCCAAGACACATTTGTTCATGCTCCTAAGGGTTTCACAGTTGCCCTCTTCCTTCCGACAGCAGTGCAAGTGTTTTGATCTTGACCAGTTGTGTTGGGAGAGAGAAGGGACAGGCTCCTATCTGTCCACCGAGCTATGTTCCCTCATACAAATGTACAGAAGACATCGGCTAGGACATAAGTAGCCAGGTAAACCTCCTGTGTCAGCTTCCCTTGCAGCCTATTGTGGGCTAAGCCCTTCAAAAGAAATGTATGTAGCTTTTGCCATGTATTTAGGAGTGAACCTCTGACCCTGGACTTCTATTTTCTAGTTCCTTTCACTAACCATAAAAGCTTCAACCAGAAGGACTCGAGTAATACAAGTTAAAGCTGGTTGGAGTCATTGTCCTGGGTCACTGAATAACAGAGAACAGCAGCACTGTCAGACTACTTTGATAACCCCAACTCTACTGCACTTCCTAATCAAGTCTTACTTATTCTTTAAGCTACACTTCCAGAAACATCCTTTTTTCCCTCTTTTGGTATGTGCACATATATGTTTGTGTATGTGCAGGTAGGTGTGTGTGCACGTGTGTGTATGTATGTAGAGGCCAGAGGACAACTTCAGCTACTGTTTCTCAGATGCCATCCATCTTGTTTTATGAGATAGAATCTCTTGTTGCCCTGGTGCTCTCAAGGAAGCTAGACTGGCTGGCCAGAGAACCCCAGGCATCTGCTTGTCTCCACCTCCTCAGTGCTGATTGCAAATATGTGTCACCATGCCCAGCCTCTTTAAAAGGCAAGCACTTCACTGACTAAACTATCTATCAGCAATCTTTTTTTTTTTTTCCAAGACAGGGTTTCTCTGTGTAGCTCTGGCTGTCATGTAACTTGCTCTGTAGACCAGGCTGGCCTCGAACTCAGAGATCTGAGTGCTGGGATTAAAGGTTCATGCCATCACCACTAGAATACGTTTTCCTCTTTTGGACCTTCACACTAGTATCTGTCCCTCCTGCTTTCTGGTACTTAACTTGTGTGTTTATTACTTGCTTCTATTCAGTGCCATTATGTTTTCAATCATTATTTCTTGTGTCCTTCCCTTCACCCCTGATTTTTGAGAACCCCTATTCCTATAGCCAAGGCCAGCCTTGAACTCACTATGTTGCTGAAGATGGCCTTGAACCATCCTCCTGCCTCACTTCCCAAGTGCTAGGACTGCAAGCATGTGCCATTTTCCCAATTTCCATCTTGTCTCCTAAACATGAAGGCTCTGTCAAAGTGGAAATTCTGCTCCCATTTCCCAGCAAGCACAGCTGTGGTGAATGCTGACAAAGCCCTATGTGAAACCCCTCTTCACCTTCAGGGAGTAATGCTTTCATCAGATTGGCACTGCACCTTCCCCAGAGACTGGCCCTCAAGCAAATGTGAGCATGCCGGGATGGGGGCAGGGCTCGAGCACTTAACTTGTACTCACAGAGACTACTCTAACCTCCATGGGGTCCAACATGGTATAGAAGGAGGAGCCACAAAAGGTGGAACCAATTTGGTGGCAAACTTCAGAACTTTGCCCAGGAACTATCCTGTTGCTGATTCAACCAAGAGCACATCCCAGTTAGTTCGCTTCCACTGTGCTCGCCTGCAAGAGCTCATGGCTGCCTGCCTTCTCCACAGAACTGTCCTCCACCGACCAGATCTCCCTCACCTCCTCCTCTGGTCTTACCATCTGAGCAGTGTGACTGCAAAAGTTTCCCTCACCTCAAAAGAGTCTTCATTTTGCCAGATAGTTTATGTCCCAGCCGCACACGGCAGTTCCCTGTGTATCACAGTTCCCTAGGTATCAGACCATGGCTAGACATAGTCTGAGACACACTTTGTTAGGCTCCTTTTTCCTCCCTGTCTTCTTCATTCTGTCCCTTGCGCATTTTCCTGCCAAGCATTCCTCGCCAGTAAGCATCTGTATTGGGTTCTCTTTCACTGGTGTAATTCCTTTGCTCTCAAAATGACTTTTTCATTTAGTTCTGGGGAATTTCAGATCTGACCTGTGCATGCCACAGGCATGATTGAGTGGTTTGTTCTAAAGGCACTAGGTCAAACATCAGTGAGCCTTTTTGAAATAATTATAGGAAATACCTGCTACATTATATCATTGTGAGGATATTAAAATCTGAGTTAAAGACCTGTAAATTCATGGGCCAGTGCCTGCTGTGTAGCAAATGCACTTGAGTATTGTTTTACTTACTTGTGGATGACAATCATGCCGGGCTGATGCTCACTGTAAAGTATGCACACAGTAAGTATCTGTTGGGTAAATGAAATTTTGCTTTGAGAATCAAGACCATGTTCTGAGATTTGGCCAGCAGAGGGCAGAACGAATGCAGACAATGATCTGGTGGGCTGAGTGAAGTCTCACTACTATGAGACAGCTTCCTCACAGTTCTCCTGGGGTCAATCTGGCAGAGGGCTGAGGGGAATGCCTAAACCAGAGCATACTAGAATGTTAAATTTACCCATTAAAATTCTAGAATTCTGGGAAGGGGTGATTGGTTGTTTCTTGGGTTTTGTTTGCTTTGTTTGGTTTGGTTTTTGAGACAGGGTTTCTCTGTGTAACAGAACCTTGGCTGTCCTGGACTCACTTTGTAAACCAGGCTGGCCTCAAACTCACAGAGATCCACCTGCCTCTGTGTGGCAGAGGCCTCCAGAGTGCTGGGATGAAAGGTGTGTGCCATCAAGCCTGTCTAGGATTTTGTTTAGCCCAGCCCTCAGTAGTAAGGCACACTGCATGCCTAATTTGTGAATTCAGGCATAGTTCCTGTTCCTGAGACCCCTAGAGTTGCCTCTTGCAGGCCCTGTGTGAACCCACGAGCTGTGAAGACAAAGATCTGAAGTGCAGCTGTGCTGTACCTCTTGTAACGTCTGCTGTGCTCATGCTGATAAGCATTGGGTTTCTGTAACTTGCAAACGGAATGAGAATTGCTTTAACTCTGCTAGTCTCCGTGTGTGCTGAGCCTCCTCCACAGACAGGGACACTGGAGTCAGAGCAGCCACACTGGAGCAATTTTGCTCCTTCCCCCTGGATCCCAAGAACAGTGTGTCTGAATGTCTCTGCCTCAAGCTCTCCTTGTCTTATTTTCTCTATTCAATCTGCCTGTTTATTCAACAGTTGAACGCTCAGTTCATTCTACCACTCTCTGAATCCTGCTGATCAAGTTAATCTCATGTCTCAAAAACTCGTAATCTTTTATCACCTGACCACTTATTGCTGTACTTAACTGCAGTCCACCTTTTACTTGAATGTTTAGGTAGACAGCAATCTAAAATCCCATCGGCTGTAGGCTTTAGAATTTGTCTTGCCTTGTCACATCTTTCCACCTCAAGGTGAGATAAAGAAGAGCTCAGAACATTTTTGCAGAGATCCAACATAACTGCTTGTGGCAGAATGTGTTCTTTTGGGCCTTCAAGAAACACAGAAGTGTTTGTTTTATCCTTTATAAAGACTTTTTTAAAATTTGACATGTATGAATGTTTGCCTTTATGTATGTCTGTGCACAGCATGCATGCCTGGTGCCCACAGAGGCCAGAAGAGGGCATTGGACCCCTTAGAACAGGAGTTATATAGTTGTGAGACATCACATGAGAGCTGCAATCCAAACTTGGGTCGTCTGTAAGAGCAGCTTTTAACGGAGAAGCATTTGGTTTTACTCTTCCATGGGAGAAGCAGCTTTCCTCCCCTTTATAGTTCAAGCATCATTTGTTGGGTCATGGAAGTCAAGAATCACACACACTGCTGAAGTGGAAAGGGGAGATCACTGTAATCCTATGCCATTGAGATAACTGCTACCAAAAGCCCCTTGAGAGGCTGCTGAATACAAAAATGTATGTTTCATTGAGGCCTTCTAGGAATTGATAAGCCATTTCAACTTGCAAGTCTAAATATTTCATTATACTAAGGAGAAAAAAAGAAGGGCCAGAAAGAGATAACCAGCTGTCTTAGCTAGGGGTTTTCAGTGTTGTGATAAACATCATAATCACATTATTATGAAAGGGTTTATTTCCTCTTACATCTTTCAGATTGCAATCCATCAGGGCAGGAATCTGGAGGCAGAAACTGAAAACAGAATCTATGGGGAAAGCCACAAACTGGCTTCCTCGTCCTGGATTATCCTTGCTTTCCTATATACCCCAGGACCACTACCCAAGGATGGACCTACTCACAGTGGACTGGGCCCTTCAGCACCAGCCATCAATCAAGAAAATAACCTGCAGGCCAGTCTGATGGGGGCATCTTCCTAGCTGAGGTTCCTTCTTCTCAGATGACTCTACATTGTGTCAAGTGGACAAAAACGAACAAACAAAAAACCACTAACCGGCACAACCAGCTAAAGCTATTCAATACTTTAAAAGTGAGATGCCAGCCGGTTCTCCCATTGAACCAAATCTTTTACACACTGTGTGAACGTGGTCATCTCCTAGGTATAATAATAATCTCCTAGAAGCAAATTTCAAGCTGGTGTTAGAATATCTCTCATAGAATTTAGAGTAGAAGAAGCTACATCCGAGTGTGTGAAGTCCCTGGGACTGGAGCTGGGACTGAGAAGGGCACAGTGACATGGTTTATGAAGCTCATGACCATGTCACCAATGAGTGTAGCTCAGGACCCTGTGCTTTGCAGTCTGTCTTAAGATCCCGGAAGTACCTGAGCAATACATTAACACAGTGGCATGTCTTTGATAACATTCGTAAAAGTAAGATATTTTTCTGCAGCCCCCATCAACTCCCTGCCAAGATAGGGCTTGCTCAGACCCATCTTGAACTCCTAAACTCAAATGATTCTCCCTGCTCAGCTTTTTGAGTACTAGAATGACAGGCATACATTATTATGCTTGGCCACAAGTTCTTCTAGTCTGCATCTAACCCTGTGTGGCATTGAAAAGTCCTAGACAAAAGGACCAGAGTTCCTGGATTCCAGTCATGGCTCTTGTTCTGCTTTCTTGGTAGATGAGGCAAACCCCACAAATGGTAAGCGCATTTAAACAAAACATGACTTAATACAAATAAGTAGCATCATTCGTTTAAGCAAGGTTTCTCATGTTGAAGATCATACGTTAAAATATTGTATGTCCAGAGCATCTTTCTGATCCATTTTCCTTCACCAGAGCTGCTTCTCCTCCCCAGCTGTCCATATTTCCATATATCTGTTCATGGGCTCCCAGTTTATAATGCCCATCTTTTGTCGAGAAAAATGTCTTATCCACAAGGCCAAGCCTGACAAGCCCCTCTTCTCTTCTCTGGTCCCAGTAATAACTTCTCTTCCCGATTTCTTGTTGCTCTTATGTAGATGGAAATACTGAGGCTTGATAGGGTCCAGATGAGTTCTGGAGGCCCAAGAAGACAATCCTCAGGCATCATAATCTTCCATCATCCTTGAGCATCTCACATCAGATCATAGACACACGGTTCTTAATGTACACATGATAGGGGTCACTACGTTTGTCCACTTTGCGTGAGCGGGTATATCCCAAGATGAGACTGCCCACAGTGACAGCAAATAGGAACATAACAAAAAGAATATACATGTAGGAGTTGTCATTACGACCAGGAAGGCTGGCCCGGCGCTCCTCGGTTTGATTGTCTGGCCCCAGTCCTGGTCCTGGTCCTGACCCTGGTGCTGGCCCAGGCCGGCAGAGCAAGTGACTGTGGAGGGTGGTATTCAGAGCCTTCAGCACGGCGTGGAGGCTCTTGTACCAGTGCTCAGTCCCGTTAGAAGTCTCCATAGTAAGAGAAATTGAGGTATGGGAAGAACTGGAACGTGATCTGATGGTGAGAGAAGAAAGGGAAGGGTGGCTCTGTTATCCACAGCTTGAATGACTCCCCTATTTTGCAGACCTAGGCTAGAACCCTGATACCATGGTCTCTTCTCCATGCTTCTTGTCTGTCTTCTCCACTAGGCCTCAGGCTCGGTGACAGGAAGTGCTAAGTCTGCTTTTCTCCCAGCTATACATACACATTTAAGGAAGCATCCCACAGTGCACATGGAATAGTCTTTTCTGGCCATTAAAAGACATATTACTCTCTCTTTTTCTTGAATTATATAAATTCACTAGACTTTAGGCTACAGGAACTTTAGAGGTTATTTAATCTAACTCCTTCCAGTTTTTCACAGGAAAACAGGCCCCTAATAAATAAGTACTTTGTTCATGATCAGGGAGTAGTAAATAGTGTCTATATTCAGGATTCCTTAATAGGCCAAACACCTATAATTCAATGGCTGATTCCAGAGCTCTCTTTCACCTAGGTAGAACTGTCAACAAACATTATTACCTATACATATCTATCATGATCATTACCGATCAGGTCTCTCCCCCAAAAAAGATAGTTCTAACAATGATAAATACTTATGATAGCTTAATGCAGAATTCAGGGAACAGAGTCTAAATTGACAGCCTAATATGATGCTATGTGACATATGATGCTAGGTGACAACCCAGAAGCTATGTAAAAGAGTACTTAAAGTGATTAACTGATCAGTACTTAAAGTGATTAAACTGATCAGGCTTATAAAATGTTCACTGGAGTGGAGTTATTTGCACTGTACTAAGAGGTAGAGAAGGCAAGAGTGGGAAAGAGATGAGCAAAGGTAAATCAACAGACAATACATAAAATGTCTAGAAGAAAGCCAGGCACGGTGGCACATGCCCTTTATCCCAGCACTCTGGGAGGCAGAGGCAGGCATATCACTATGAGTTTGAGGCCAGCCTGGTCTACAAAGTGAGTCCAGGACAGCCAAGGCTATAAAGAGAAATTCTGTCCGAAAAAAACAAAAACAAACAAAAAATTGTCTAGAAGAATAGAAAATAACGTGAAGATGTTGGAATGTAAGATGGACAGAAGGAGAAGACAGGATGTGGGACAGAAGAAACCAACGGGGCCAAATCATAGGGGACTCTGAGTGCCATGAGTAGTGGGATTTAAGATACCATGGCACTTTAAGAGGATGAAGTGGGCAGGTCTGTGTCACAAGCAGCTGCTGTGTGACCTGGGTGGGGGGAGAGATGACGCGGGACAACAAGGGTCTTGAGGTGTTTAGGAACAGGATGCTGAGTCCTGGACCAGGGCAGAAGGCAGGACAACATAGGAGCGGGGATCGATGTGAGCCCTGAGAGGGATTTAGGGAAGGGAATGACTGAAGTGAGTGCTGAAGGAGGAGAGGCTCCAGATGAATTTACAGACAGACACAGACGAACAGCATGGATCTCAAAAAGCCCACTCAAAGGGGAGTTAGCTTCTGTGAAGGGCATGGCTTCCTTACCTATCGAGATCATCAGTGGGTATTGTACAGCGAGCATGTAGTTTCTGTTGCAAGGTTCTAGACAGAGATTTCTACCACAGCAACGTGAAGATGGGGAACACAGCTTAACTGTGCGCTCAGATGGTTCAGAGGCAGACTGGCAGACTTGGGCATGTTTAACTATAGCGAGAGCTGCCACCCTGCCCTGCTTCCCAGGCTTGCTGTAAGAATGCACTCCTGCTGCACTGAAGAGGATTAATGGGCTTTTCATTTTGAAAAGCAAATACATACACTCAGTTTTTAAAACTCAAAGCATCCCTATGGTGGAGATGAACTTTCCCTGTTCCTGCTCAGTTTTCCTAGGTTTCCTCCCCTGGAAAAGGGTTCTACCTGGCATGGCACAGGGTGGTAACATGAAGCTTACCAAATGGTGTAGGGATTCTGCTGGCCCTGAGACATCTTTGAGAATCTCCTCACGGATGTCCTACGGCTCCTAAGCTCCTGGGACTCTTCAGGGTGCATCTGGATTCAGCCAGAGTCTTGGTGTTGATGGAAAAGCCCAGAGCTAGAAATCAGGGAGGAGGCAGAGGAGGAGGAAGAGAAAGAAAACAGACACACAAACCTCAGAACTGAGGATGGATCACCGAAGGCCCGTTCCTAAGGGTTGTGCAAGCTTTTTGTGGGCTTTGACCCCACCCCTATTTCTCTTCCGTTCCTGCAACAACTGGCTCAGGCCAGCCTAGAGTTGCAGCTACAGGAACTATGCAGAGGCCAAGGGACATCTGCCTCCCCGTTTCAAGCTCACAAGATCTTTATCTGGTCACTTTGTGACAATGGCACAACCTAAAATCATTCTCCTTCCCAAGGGACCTTAGTAGGAGCCTTTTAGAATCCCAACAGCAGTTTGCTGTTTCACAGAAATAAATGACACATCACTAATCAAATCTGTTTGGACAGATAGCATACTGATGTGTCTCAGTGGGCCGCCGAAATGGCTCCATGAGTAAAGGTACTTGCTGCCAAACCTGATGGCATGATTTTGATCCTGCAATCTACATGGTGGAAAGAGAAAAACAACTTCTGAAAACTGTCCTCTGACCTCCACATGCACCCGCCCCCACAAATGCAATAAAATAATTAAAATGAGTAGTCCTAAAATTAACCCTCTGTAGCATGGCTTTGTCATGAAAATTAAAGAGCATTATGCAAGGCTTGTCTGCAAATGCTGCAGATAGTGGTGAAGGATTGTGTAGCTCAGGAGCTGGACGGGCCTCTGGAGGTGACCAAGGCTAAATGTCCTCATTTTACACTAAAGGAAATGGAAGCCCAGGCAACTAGCTGTCTTGGTCCAGCTGCTACTTGTGTGACTTTGGGCATGTGATTTCCTTTTTTTTTTTGATAGGGAAAGCTCAACTCTATCTGCATCTGTAAAATGAAGGGGTTGTGGTCAACTCAAACATCCCGTGATAGTATGAATCACAGAGCCATGCAGTGAGATCTTGCTGGTGGAGGCAACCTTTGGGAGCCCTCTCAGCCTTCAAAGCCCAAGACAGAGAAGACTACAGTGTCTTCCTAGCAGGCTAAGCTATTTCTGAGTCTGGGATTGACTTACACCTGACATTCCAGCCTAGGTGAGCTGAGGGCCAAAGGGGTTCACTTGTTCCCTCTTCATCCTAGCCTGTGGCCTGCGAGGGTGATCTGTCCTGGGGAAAGAGACAGAGTGGGGTGGGGGAGCGGGAATGGAAGGCAAGTGAAGGACAGGTGGGATTCATGGGTGGAGTCACACACACTCTCACCCATCAGGCCTTCCTGTCAGGGCCTCTCTGGATGTTTGGAGTTCTGACTGGAGGAACAAAGAGGCTGTGTTACACATCCTAGGTGCTGGGTTTGGGCAGGGATAAGGCGCCAGGTGCTGGGCATCCTGTTTGGGTAAGGAGAAGCAGAAGACAGAAAGGACAGACTGGTTCTCTGCGACCTGCCTCTGGGTCTCAAGTGGGCATGACAGAAACACTGGACATTTTGCTTCTCTTCCTTGAGTTCCTTGGCTTCAGTCTTCTGGAAAGCCATTGTTTATCAAGTTTCCAGGATGGAAGAGACAGAGCTCCTGTCATAGCGAGGCCTTTGCTTGAAATAGGCAACGGGCTAGCTTAGAAGACTCACAGCTATTGAGAGCATTGGAAACAACAACAACAACAAAAACTAACTGTTGTCAAATTCCTCTGGATGTGACCCTGCCACTAGCTCTACCTCCCCGTGCCTCTCCCAGGGTCTGCGACCACGGCAATGAGCTTAGGTCGTGAGTTCAGCGGTCCTTGGACGCCCGTGTCTCTTGCCTTTGCTCAAGCAGGAATTCTTCTACATTCTCCTTCTGCTCAGCAAACTCAATCACTCAAGACCCTGCCCTATGTCACCTGTTTAGATTCTTTCCCAAGACACCCCCTCCCCTACTCAATAACTATTTTCTCCTCTTGTTACCAGGACGAGTTCAAAATGGCCTCATTAGAAAACTGTGCTATTCAGAAACTGTGGGTGAGCATGCATGTGGGCCCAGGGTACCCATGTACATATGCTTGGAGGTTTCAGGGCAGGGACCTGGGCCTCATCCATTTCTTTATTCTTTGGGACTATTTACATAGTAAGCGCTGAAGAATAAGAAAACAAGTGAACCAATACCTCTTTTAATAAAGAGTACCCTGCCTGCTTAACTCGTCTCCTAACAGATGGGTGGAAACAGCTCACAGGGTTTTAATAGGAAATGGAAGTAGGAGCAACTCCAAGTTAGACAAGACCCCTGCCTTAAAGAAAGGGAAGGCCCCTTCATCAGGTGACGCAGGGCAGGGGAAATTCTGAGCCTCCTTTGGAAGGCCAGACACTTCCAGAATCTGATCTGAACCCATTTATCTAAAGGGCAAACATTTTTGCTCCCTTCCCCCAAACACCAGTAAATGGTTTTGCAACGCTCTTCCCTGTGTACCTACTTAAGGTGTGGCCATCCACACCCACAGACTGCACACAGTCCAATCTCAGCCTGTGATCTCGCCTTTCATGATCCAGGCCTGGCTGTGTGTCTGGCTATGTGACCTTGAATGCTTCGTTTACTTCCTCTGAACCATATCTGTAAGATAGAGGTAATTACCGGTGCCCGGCTGGCCCCGTGAGAACTGGAAGGGACAAACATAAGAAAGCAGGAACAGCAAACGTAAGAAAACATTACTGGGAAGCCTGTTCACATTGTTCCCGTAGCTGTCTCCGCACCGCAGTCCACCCCTTATTACCAAGAATGGTCGTCCTAGGAGCTGAGCCCTGCCATGGCCTTTCCACAGAAACCAGGAGGGGCTCTTCCTGCTCTCCTCGGATCTCAGGAATGTTGACCTCCTTCCTTGTTTCCCAGCCTTTCTGAGGAACCCTGACCCCTTGCCATTTAGAAGAGCCGTTCTGACTGTGCCTGTGTAGGCTAGAGGCTCTTGGTCTTGATGACCTCCCTCTTAGAAGGTACTTCAAACCCCCCGGAGGTACACCTAGAAACTTGCCTTGAGAAGTGTGAACCGAAGAAAGTTGCTTGTTGGTTTTCATCTTAAGGAGTCACAGACTTTAAAGGCAGTTTTTGACGTCACCAGGGTAGCACCCCCTCCATTTGGAACTGATAAGGTGGCTGAGTGCCAGAAAGAATGAATTTATTCGATATTTGTAGGCGAAATAGAGTCCTGGGCTATTAGTGAAGGAGCGCTGGCTCTAACTCAATTTGACCCCTACCAAGACCCTAGAAAAGTCGTGGGGGCAGGGAAGAGGGGGCTCAGTTTTCTCACATGCAAATGAATGAGGAAGCAGGGGTTAAGTCGTTGTTCCCTGGGCTCTCACACACTGGCTGAGAGACCTCCCAAACAGTCCCCTTTGCCCTAATGTGGATCATGTGGGGCAGCTGGAGCAGGAGACTCATTTTTACGGGGGGGGGCGGGGAGCACGAGGCACGAGCCATGGCTGACCAGCACAGGTTTACACTACCCTTAAACTAGAACCCACGACTCCTGACTTCCGACCTAGACCTGCCACCAGTAGCAGAAGATGCTTTTAGGAGTCCCAGGCTTTCCTAGGATCTGGTCACAGGGGCTGGTCAGTGGAGCGTGGCATGGCGGTTCTGCAGAGCCCGCAGCTTTGGAGAGCAAGACTGACTCCTGGAATGTTATTTCCCTAAGTGTCCCGCGGCAGACCGCTAAGTGTTCTCTTCTGTGTAGGAGCTTTTGCTCCCTCAAGGGAAGCCTGGGAGCGCGCCTGCCAACCTCCCACGATTTCCCTTGTGCAGCTAAGTTCCCTACTCCCTTGTGCTGCCTGGGAATACCTGCTCGTTTTCCCGAGGAAGATCCGCTCGGTATTTTCGCAGCACTCCACGTCAGGTCCTCCCTCTCAAGGAAAACACATCCTGGACACTCGCCAAGGAGGCGAAAACCCCTGCACTTCTTGCGCGGACTGTGGTTAGCTTTTCCACGCCTGTGGGTGCGCCTTACCTGCCTCTGCGATCTGTCTCCGGTGAGCGCGCAAGGATGCTCAGCTGCGTTCAAAGCCCTCACAGCTCTGCGCTCCCACTGGCTCTTGGCTCCTTTCCCTTCTCAGTGTGCCCCTCCTCCGGCCCCGCCCTGCCCTAGTACGCCAGCTTCAGCTCGGGCTGGCTTGGGGCGCCTACACCCAGCTCCTTGGCCTAACCCCGTTGTGGGGAACCGCCTGCTTCCTGGACCCGAGGCCGAATTTTTCTCGTTTGTGTCACTATGTCTCAGCCAACCTAGCAAAAAGCTGATTCCCCAGAAACCCAGAAATAAGCACTGGGCATTTATGGAGTCCAGCATGGCACCTGTGTGGCTGTGTGGCACTGGGCAGCTCCTCACGGGGGCCCTTGGCGTCCTCACAATGTGTACCACCATTCCTGGACGCGTTCTTCACAGGCTTAGGGTAGGGTCGGAAGTGTTCTCAGAACCCGAAATACTAAAACCGGAGTAGCCAAAGAAAACATCTGACTCTAACACAAGCCCTGCTTTCCAGCTTGCAGACACCCAAACTGGGGAGGTTTGGGACTTATCTACACTCGCCAAGCAAGTTGGTAGCAGAGCTCAGACTCGGAATTCACCGCACTCCAGCAGGTGCCTCCTCCTTCAGTAGTCTCTCACATGCCTGATCAGCTTGAGGCCAGCCGCAAACTGGTGTCTGTCCCAGAATACTGGTCTTCCAAGCCACTGGGTCATGATTCAAATGGTCTCTGCTACATAGACGAGAAGACAAGGGAAGCTGAGAAATGGGGGCCAGGAGGCCATCAACAGAAGATGTTAGAAACAGGAGCCTGCCTCTCAGGGACTCTGTAGGGACCTCTTATCCAAGCTCTTTTTAGCAGCAGGGTCCGCACAATGAGCGTATTCAGATGAGCTCCCTCACACCATTGCAAATATTCACTGCAGTATTTCTGAGGCCTGTAATTTAAATCACAGAATTTTAGGATATGATTATCTAAGGAAAACAAGACCTGCCACCTGGAAGGCGCTCTGTGCTTCATTGCTAATCTCCTCCAGAACACCTCATTGCTGTGTTGTTTCTGTATCATACGTTTCTACCCAGCCATTCCTCCCTAAGCCGGAAACCACCACTCAGAGAAGTTATCCTGGCCACCTAGGTATGTGCTGTTTCCAGTCTACACAACAAGGAGGCACTTGCTTCAAAAAGGAGATTATGGGCTCCTCCCTGGAGGTTTTGATTCAGAAGATTTGGAGGGGGGCCCAGAAATCAGCAATGCAGGCCTTTAATCCCAGCACTGGGCAGGCAGAGGCAGGCTGATCTCTGTGAGAGCCAGGGCTGCCCAGACAAACCCTGTCTCAAAAAAAAAAAAAAAAAAGAAAGAAAGAAAGAAGAGAAAAGAAAAACAAGACTCCCAGTCTCCCAATGATGCTTAAGACTAGCCTTGAGGGCACCCGGCATACAAGTAGTACACAGATACACTCGCAGGCAAAATACCCAGGCACACACACACACAAAACCAAGGGGTGGAAAGATGACCCCGCACCTAAGAACATGGAAGAGCACCACCTGTTAGGTTTCCAGTGCCCACACAGTGTCTCACAACCGTCTGTAACTCCAGTTCCAGGGCATCTAATGCCCTCTCCTGAGCTCCACTGGTACCAGGCACACATGCGGTGCCAGAGCCGTGCAGGTAATTACAAACATAAAATAAAATGAATAAATCTGGAAGAAAATCTGATTAGCCTGGGGTGCTGGGTACTGGTGACCCAGTCAGGAGGTAGAGGCAGGCAGATCTCTGAGTTTGAGGCAGGTTAGTCTACAGAGGGACTAAGGCTACACAGAGAAAACCTGTCTTTAAAAACAGAGCAAGACTAGCCTGGGGTAAACGGTTCAGTCAAGCTCCTCCCCTTCTCCCCAGTTTGGGAGGAGTCTTGCATTCGTGATGTAGGACTGTTTATTACAGTTATTGAGAACAACTAACTGTCCCCATCAGCAGGGGATTTAGTTGGGTTGTTAGTAGTGTTCTGAGGACACAGATAATCCCCTGTTCCAATAACATTTGAGAATCAGAGATTCTGATTTATACCGTCTTAGAGCACTAGAGTCATTTAGTCATAGACCATAGGTTGGAAGGGCTCATAGGTCTCTAGTCAGTCCCCTCACCTAGTGAATTCTCAGTATTTCATGTTGACACAAGGCTGTGAAGCTTCACCAATGACAGGGAAGAAACTCGCTGTCCAAAAAGCAGGAAAGTGGCTCCAACTGTCAGGACATCTTCATGTCTCTAACGGCCTCCTCCTGCCCTTTGGTCTTTGCACCCACTGGAAACATGAAAGCCTAGCCTTTCCTCTAGAGAAGACAGCTGACCAAGGAGCTGTTGGAAAGTGGTCAGAGCTGCCTCATTTCCCCCAGCTATGCTTTGCCGGTTTCCTGTGAGGCTAGATGGAATCATGTGCACCAGGCATTCGGGATGTGTGCAGTAAAGGCATTGTTCCTTGGATCAGAAAGGGCAGTAGTTTCTATCCCTGACAAGCCCAGGAGGGGAAGTCCTTCGTCCACAGAGGCAAGGTCTTCACATCAGGATGTGGAGGGTGAAGGAGAGGAGCGGAGCCGGAGAGCAGGAAGCACTGGGTGGGGAAGCCTCACCTAGAGATAAACCACCTTCAAGTCTTACCTTAAATGCCACCTTCTTAACCACCCCATTTCCAAATTCAAATCCCTTCCTTGTCTGACTCCCTGACATGTGGGTTCCGGGCGTTGAACTCAGGTCCTCAGATGTGGTGACCTTGCCTACTGAGCCATCTCACTGGCTCTCTTGGTTTTATTTTGTAATCTGTTGCTAGTGTTCTGGCTACATCACTAGCTGAGTCTATGTTTCCCCACTGACTCTCCCTGACTATTCATTCCTACAATCACCCCTTTCTCTTTCCCATCAGGCCTAAGGGTAGCAATGATGTCCAAGTGTTTCAAGTCCCAGGATACTTTAACCCCCATTACAGTAGCTCACTCCATCCACCATCTCTGACTGCTTCTAAGGCCCATTTTAGTGATTCTACAGTACTTCCATTTAGCACTTTCCATCCTGGGTAGGACTTATTTGTCAACTTCAACCCTGGACAGAACTCTCTGAGGGTACCAACTCATTCCCAGAACCAACTCTAGCATGTTAAGATGAGTTTGTTGAGCAAATGAATGAATGAATTAATGATGGTTATGGGCATGGAAATCACTTGGCATTGTGTTCTCAAGAAAAATTCTCCAAGAAAAGATAGAAAGAACCTAAGAAGGCCTAGAGGGACAGCAAGATGCTTTTTTAACCTTTAGGCTAAATCTTCTGAGCATTATCTCTAAATGACACACTGAGCCTGGAGCTCTGGCTCCCTGTCAGTCTTGGTCTCTCAGCAAAGGCACCATTATCCATTCAGGTATCTTTTCTTCATGGACCCCAATCCAACTTCCAGTATATCTGTGTTCTGACTTGAGGTCTGCCTTCCCCATTAGACTATAGATTCTGAGAACAGAATCCAGATATGAATTTCTGCCATAGAGTTCCCAGAGTGGCTAGTACGTGGGAAAGACAACAGGCAAGGTAAAGTGAGCATGGATGAGGCCTGTCAAAAGTTTAGAAGCCTGCTGCTTTGCAGGAGAAATGGAGAATGAATCAGAGGAGATTTACTGACTGCATCAAGTTATTGATACATTCCTCATGAGTCCAGACTTGAGTTAACCTGTGGGCCTTCTTCTAACTGCAATAAACCCTCAGCGTCTGTGGAGGACTGGTTCCAGGAACTCTGTGGACACTGAAAACCAAGAATTCACAAATCTTTTGTAATGGTGTACTATTTGCATATAGTCTGTGCACATCCTCCTACATACTTTGAATTATCTCTAGGTAATTTACAATATATAATACAATACAAATGTGAAGAGTTCTTGTACTGTATTATTTAGGAAATAATGGCAAAAGAGTTTGGTATCATCAGAACATACTTGAGATGTAACTCAGCTGGTAGAGTGCTTATAGAGCATGCATGAAGCCCCAGGTTCAGTCCTCAGCAGCACATAGACTGGGAATGGCAGTACATACCTATAATCCCAGAACCAGAAAGCTAGGTGCAGGAGGACCAGAAGTTCAAGGTCATCCTTGCCTATATAGCAAATTCGAGGTCAGACTGGAATATATGAGATCTTGCCTCAGAAAGAAAGAAAGAAAGAAAGAAAGAAAGAAAGAAAGAAAGAAAGAAAGAAAGAAAGAAAGAAAGAAAGAAAAAATTTACTGCCATGTGCGGTGACACATGCCTGTAATCTCAGCACTCTGGAAGGCAGAGGCAGGTGGGTCTTTGTGAATTTGAGACCAGCCTGCTCTATAGCCAGGGCTACACAGAAAAATCCTGTCTCAAAAAGGGGAGACTATTTTTAAATATTTAGGACAAAGGCCCCCCCACCCTGAATATTTTCAATCCTTGATTGAACATCAAGAGGCAGAACCTGTAGGTAGAGGTCATGAAATTTCTTCTGAGACTCCATTCCTCCTCCAAAACAGGGTCAATAATACAATTTTGGGGCTTTTAAAATTCTGTGTGCAAAAAATCTCAGCTATCCTAGGCCCTGATGTTTTTTTGGGCTGGGAAGGGGTGAGCAGTTAATGAAATAATCTGAATACCAACAACTCGACATTTGCTCAGTATTCCACAGGGCTCTGTCCATTCTCTGACTATGGAATTGGGCCATGTGTCACAAGAGTCCCAGAAGAAAACAGGTGGCACCCTGACACTGGGCAGTATGAAGAAAGTATGCTGAGGGCTTAGGAAACCAACAAGGGGCAGGGCAGTGCGCCTGTTAGCAGTAGCAGGAAGGAAACCAGCAAGAGAATGAAAGATGGGGACTTCCATGAATCTGGTGAGAGACAGTAGTAAGGACGGCATTATGGAACAGTGGCATTTGCTAACAGCTACAACAAGCCATGCTGGAATAAATACTTTAAGCTTCAAGATCATTACCTGGTAAACAGGAATCTTGGTCTTGCCAATTTCATAGGGTTATGAGAAGTAAATGAAGACATTGCTGACAAAGCACCCCAAAGTCTATTGTCTTAGTTAGGATTATTGTTGCTGTGTTGAAACACCATGACCAAAGCAACATAAGGAAGAAAGGGTTTGTTTGGTTTATGTGTCCACATCACTGAAGGAAGTCAGGACAGGAACTTAAACAGAGCAGGAGCCTGGAGGCAGGAGCTGACGCAGAGGCCATGGAGGATTTCTGCTCACTGGCCTGCTCCCCATGGCTTGCTCATCCCGCTTTCTTATAGAACTCAGGACCACCAGCCGAGGGTGGAACCACTCACCATGGGCTGGGTCCTCCCTCATCAATCACTAACTAAGGAAACATCTTGCAGGCTTGCCTACAGCATACTATATGGAGAGATTTTTCTCAAGTGAGTCTCCCTCCTCTCTGATGACTCTAGCTTGTGTCAAACTGACATAAAACTAGTCAGCATAATTATGAAGGAATTATTATGGGTTTTCCCATCAGACCTGCAGCTTCTGGGAGGAGGGGCAGTGACTTAAGAGTTTTTCAATATTTGTAAACCCACATGAGCCAACTAAATCCCAAAGCATTGGTCCTGACTTAGGTTTTCCCACTAGACAGATGTGTCAGAAGTGAATTTGGGTCCCCCTCAAAAAAGGGTCCCTCATACAAGGAGCTGATCACAGTGGATCATACATGAAGAAATGCATTAGGAAAGGGAGAGGTAATATGGAATGTATGCCCAGTGTAAGGTTATATAAGGTATATCCTTAGCAGGACAGAGAGAAGCCCTTCTAAGGTAAGCAGAGCTAACAGTAGGAGGAGGATCCAGTCCTTGTGCTGTCATCTAAGATCCTTATAATTATGTCTGACACCTAGCCCAGACTTCATATTGCTATTAAGACAGAGGCTCACTATTTTCCTTTCCTTTCCTATTCCTTCATTCATTCCCTCCCTCCTTCCCTCTCTTCTCCCTTTCCCTGTCTATCTGTCTGTCTGTCTGTCTGTCTGTCTGTCTGTCTGTCTGTCTTGAGATTCTCAGCTTATGTTGATATCAAAGGTGACTTTCACCACACTTGACCATAGTCTCACTATTTAACCCTGGCTGGTCTGGAACTCACTTTGTAGACCAGACAAACTTGTAGCAATGCTCCTGCCCCTGCCTCTTGATGCTGAGATCGCAACACACAGGGCTTAAAATATTCCGTTGGATTGGAGCTATTATGAGCAGAGAGTTTGTTTGCCGTTTACAAAGCAGAACTCTAGTCCATTAGATTTCACCTTGAGGCCTTTCTCAGCCCTTTCTCCCTTTTTAGATTTATTACTTCATCTATATTCCGGCAGTTTCTGTTCACACAACTTGCAGTCCACTTAACAACTGAGTGCACATTTTGTTTACAGATGTGTCTCTGCTACAAAGGGCTGGAACTGACCCATCTCTGTATCCTCATAGTAGGGGAGAGGCTGAGATCCTTTATACCAGACTATGCCAGACACCTTATCTTCAAATGCTGATTAAGGACATGTTGGCCAATGAAAGCCTGATGAGGGGTGTTGTGGGGTCTAGAAACCATCTTATGTGAAAACAGATGAATTAGGAGCACTTTGCTTGAAGAGAACACTTCTGAGAATCCACTTCTGATTTTGCAGGCTGTTTCTGGGCATCTCCTCTATGCAAGGCCTGGCTAGGGATGAAGAAGACAGGGGTGCATGGCTACCATCTCAGCAGCAGAGCTCCCAGTGTGGGTGGTGTTGGACACACAAATAAGGAACTATGACACAGTGTGCTCACAGGAGGCATGAGGGTACCCCCCAGGAAGGCCTCTGAGAAGATACTGCAGGAGGAAACAACTGTGACAATGTTGGTAACAGATTTAAGTTTAGGGTGAAAAGTAACTTTATTTTTTAAGAGATTCATTGCTTTTTAAATTTATGTGTTAGGCTGGCAAGGTGGCTCACAACTTTAATCCCAGAACTCAGGAGACAGAGGCAGGCCAGTTTTGTGAGTTGGAGGCCAGCCTGGTCTTACTTAGCAAGCTCCAGCCCAACCAAGGCTACATAATGTGACTCTATCTCAAAAATAAAACAAGAACAAGAATAATAATATAAATCTATGTATATGTGTGTGTGAGCCTGCTTGGGTGCATGTGTACCATGTACATGCAGGAGTCCTTAGAGCCAGAAGAGGACATCAGATCACCTGGAACTAGAGTACAGGTAGTTGTGAACCATTATGTGGTTGCTGGGAATCAAATCAGGACCCTTTGAAAGAGCAGTAATCACTCTTAAGCTGTCTCTCCAGCTCCAAAAACTAACTTTCTAACAATCAGACCGTGCAATAATGAGTTGGGCCTTAGTCCTAGTCACTCAGAAGACTCAGAAAAATCCAAGTTCAAAGTCAGCTTCAGCTACAATATGAGCTGAAAGCTAGCATGAGCAATGTAATGAGAAGCTTAAAAAAAGAGAGAGAAGAGAGTGAGAGGCCAGACATAAATGTGTTGGCCTATAATCCAGCTCCTGCAATTTGGAGGCAAGAGGACCCAAAAGACCTGCAGAAACTATGTAAGACTCGTTGGGGTCCTTTTACCTACTGTATTTTATTGGGGTTTCTTATATCTCTACCTCATCCACCTCAGTCTCTTCTAACATCCCAACACCAGATAGGAGAGAAAGGTTAGCGGGGGAGAGGGGCGTAGTTTTCTTCAGCTACTTCCTGCTGCTTAAGGTTGTCAGGTTCCTTAGGGGCAAGTCCAATCTCTTCATTTCAGGATGTCCCCAACTTCTCAGCAAAGTGCAACAACAGCAACCAGAGCTGCAGGGGGAGCGGCAGCCCTCTTCTTTCGGGGAGCCCTCCCTCTCCCACTCCCGCCCTCAGCCCACAGCCGCTCCTGGCTCTAGCATTTATCCCTCTCCGAGCTCCCAGAATAAACTCTCTGCAGCTAGCAAAAATCACGCCCCTTTCTGAGCCCGCATGAGGCAAATAGTTTGCTGCTGTGGGCAGTCGGAAGCAGCCCCGTATTCCACCCCTGGGATTAAAACAAAAACATGTTTATATAACATAACTAAGTTATTAAAGACACCGAAACTTTCACTACCAGACCCTGTCTCTAAAACAAGGCAAAACGAGAGGTGAAAGGGGGGGCTAGGCAGAGCTGTGGTAGAGTGCTTGTGCACCATGCATAAACCCCAGCCCAACCCCAGTGCTAACCGAAATGGGCAAAAGGCCAGCTCCGGAGGAAGTGCTCTGCATCTGGAGGTACGTGAGTAAGGCTGGGACGCCTGCTTCACAGACTTAGCAATGCTGTGCATCAGCGAAAGAACAAATGTGGAGGCTCATCACACAAGATGTTAAGCCACGGCTCCCTCCAATGCGCTAGCAATACGGACATAAAACAAACCGGAAGCCAGCGGCACATACCTCTAATCTCAGCGCTCACAAGGCAGAGGCAGGCAGAGCTACACGGTAAGACTGCTCAAACAAACAAGCCCCCAGAATCAGCCTCTCATACAGAAAAGTTTCTAGTTCAAAGAATTTTAAAAATTAAACACTATGGCTTTAGTCTAGTACAGTGGTTCTCACCCTATGGGTTGTGACCCCTACAGGGGTCGAGTGATCCTTTCACAGGGGTCACATATCAGTCATCCTGTATATTAGATATTTTCCTTATGATTCATACCAGTAGCAAAATTACAGTTAAAAAGTAACAACAACAACAAAATCTTGTGGTTGAGGGCCACCACAACATGAGGTAACTGTATTAAAGGATCACAGCATTAGGAAGGTTGAGAACCACTAGTCTAGTATGTCTTTTTTGTTCTTTAGAGACTGGTTCTCATTTAACCCAGGATAGCCTTGAACTTAGTGTGTATTGGAGGATGATCTTGAATTTCTGATCCTCCTGCCTTCACCTCTTAAAGGCCAGGATTATAAGCACACCCCATTGGTTTTCTGCAGTGGTGGGTATAGAGCATAGAACTGCATGCATGCCAGGCAAGCATGCTACCAACTGAGCAATACCCCAGCTACACAGTCTTGCTGTTGTTTTTTTTTTTAATACTTATTTATTTATACACTATCTGGCTCTGCCTGCATGCCAGAGGAGGGCACCAGATCTCATTATAGATGGTTGTGAGCCACCATGTGGTTGCTGGGAATTGAACTCAGGACCTCTGGAAGAGCAACCCAGTGCTCTTAACCTCTGAGCAATCCCCTCAGCCACACAAAGCAAAAGACTAGCAATGACCTTAATGTCTTCTTTAGGATCTAGCTAAATAAACAATGGTACAACAAATCATTCAATGGAATACCAAATGCTTCTTTAAAAGAACTAAATGCTCTTCACGTACTGATCTAAATTAACAGCTAAAGCAGGGGACTAGCACAGGATCTGCTACTATGTGAGAAAGGGTGTGCATAAACACAGATATGTGTTCATTTACACATACATACACACATATATACATACACCTACACATGCACAAATATCTCTAAAATATGTAAGACACACAGGAAACAGACCCTGTAAGCTTCCAGGGAGGGAGCTGTTTCTAAAGGGGTGAGGAACTGGAGCAAGACCAACACTCAACATGCTGTACCCTTAAATTCTTATTCTGTATACATGCATTATTTAAAAGCAGATGAAAGTCATGCCTGGTGGTGGACTCCTATAATCCAAGCACTTGGGAGGTGAATGCAGGAGAATCAGGAGGTCAAGTTCATCTGCAGCTGAACTTAGACAAACAAAAAATAACAAAAGTTTTTACTAAAACAAAATTAAATCATTCAAAAATATAATTCTATGCCAAGTGTGGCTGTACACTTTCATGATCCCAATACTCAGGGGGCTAGGACAGGAGAATTGCATTGACTTGAAGACCAGCCTGGGCTACATACTGAGATCACTTCAAAAAACAGCAAAACAAGCAACAAAAAGTATATATAATTGTAAAGACCTTATAACAATGTGGAACACTGAAAGGAAGCTGTATTTAAGAGAAGTCTTTTGCATGGACCAAGATGCACCTGGTCTTGCTCCCAGAGCTGGTTCCATCTGGTTTCCTGGCCATCCTCACTGAAGGAACAAGATCCTGGACCTCTGACTGCAGCCAGTCACGTCCGTAACCCTCAGCACTGGCCCACCAGAGCCTGCACAATTTGTTTACGCATGAGGAAAAGCTTCTGAACAAACAAGAGGGGCTTTTATCCAGGGGGAAGCCAGGGTGCTAGAGATCTTCCTCTTGCTCAGCTTCCTTCCTGGAGGAAGGTCCCCGGTGGGAAACCGGAGGTGAGACCTGTCTCAGCAGGAAGGAGTCAGGCATCTGCCCCAGTGGCCTGATGCCACAGGTCCAATCTCTGCTGAACTCTAGTTTAAACTCAGGGAGGGTGTTCTTCCTGGCTCGGCCCACCTGTTGTTGGAGGCTCCTCTCCTTCACGACACCAACCCCAGTCCCAGTCTCCTCAGAGACCAGCCCTCCACCCCTGACCAACTATATGATCTCATTCAAATCACTTAGCCCCTCAGAGACATTTTTTAAAGAACTGCTTATTTTACTTTATGTGTGTGACAGTTTTGCCTGCCTGCATGCTTATTTACATTCGTGCAGTGCCCAAGGAGCTCAGAAGAGGGTGTTGGATCCCCTGAACTGGAGTTAATGATGACTGTGACCTACCATGTAGGTGCTGGGAACTGAACCAGGTTCTCTACAAGGGCAACGGGTGCTCTTAAATGCTGAACCATCTCTCCAGCCCCATCCTGCCTTTATGTTTTCTACTCCTAAAGTAGTCCTATCTTGACAAGCTGCTGGGCAAATGAAGAAGCATTATCTCTTTCTATGCCCTTTACTATTTCCAAGCCACCTGCTTGTCAGTCTCCTTTGCCTATTCCTCCTCACCGTGGGCCTCATATGTAACAGTCTCCCCCCTAAGACTCACAGACTTAAACCATCACTCATGCATCCAGATCCAGCTGTCTAGCTTTCTCTGTGTTCAGCTCCTATGACTGTCTCAAACTTGATCCACCAAAAACCTAACTTAGCATTTTCCTCTCCAAATTTGGTTCTCACTGACCACCTCCTATCCCAGGGATCTCTAGAACCTTGAAGTCTGACATCCACTTACCTGCAAAACCCTTAACTCCAACCCAGTATTCACATAATCCTGCTATGTGGACTGAGAAACAGAGAAAGTCAGACTGAAACACATGGCAAACGACAGCAGAGAAAAGGCTACGTGGGTTTCCTGAAGGGTGTCAGTTCTCTCGCCTCAAGGGGATAAGAGGTAGTTTATTCTAGAGCCATGGCCTAGAGCACAGATTCAGGTCACCTCAAACTCCATGTTTGAACATCTAAGACGTTTCATGAAGTTTTTATGGTAACAGAACAAAAAAAGCTATAAATCAAGAAACACCAGAGAGGTAGGTTATAGCCAGGCTAAGGAGTCTCAGCTATAGGCTTCAGGGGCTAACTGATACCATTCATGCCCTTTTGATTGGTGGAGAATGGGGTTTTATTAAGTTTTGTTTGTCAGGATGTTAGGTCTGGCTTTATCTGCAGGTCATAGGTGTTAGGTCCAACAGAGATGAGCAAGGAATGGCTTTTTAGGGGCTAAACCTAACTCAAGACAAACTGACTTTAGGTTCTGGACCTGCAACATTCCAACATCTACACATCATTTAGATTTCATCAATTGTTCAGTCTTAACAGACAGTTTCTTTCCAGGAATTTCTATTCACAGAGGCTTCGTGTCCTGCTCTGATCCTGTCCTGAGCCTTGCTGCTACAGTCAGACTGTAAAGATCCCCCAACTTTTTCTAATAACCCCTCACTTTTTTTTGTCTTTGTTTTGAGACAGAGTCTCACTATGGAGCCCTGATTGGCCTGGAACTCACTGCATATACCAGGCTGGCCTTGAACTCACAGAATCCGCCTGCCTCTGCCTCCCAAGTGCTGGGATTAAATGTGTGTGCCACTGCGGTAATTGACAACCTCCCTGGTTAGCTGAGCTATCTGCGCTGAGCATCGGATGAGGCTCCGCTCGCTTCAGCCCTCCAGGAAGCAGCCGTCCTCCCCAGTGTCGCTAGAGCTTGTCTGGAAAGAACGCTGAAGCCTGGCAGCAGCTGCTCAGTGCTCAGCTGAAAAGTGAGATGCCACCCTCTTCATAACTCACTTACCAGAACAAATTACCAGGCTCTGCCCTACTGGGAGGGTGTCAGGAAGTAAATTCCTATCCAGTGTCCAGAGAGCATGAAGCCAAAACTACGGGTGATCATTAATAACTATCACACACTTCCTGCAATTTATTTTGTATCAAGCTCTGAGTTAGGGACCAAGGATAAGTAAATCATGATCCTCTTATTAAAAATATTTGTTTATTTGTTTATTTACTTAGACAAGGTCTTAGTATGTAAACC
The DNA here is from genome assembly GCA_028658305.1 of Pachyuromys duprasi. NCBI lineage: Eukaryota > Metazoa > Chordata > Mammalia > Rodentia > Muridae > Pachyuromys > Pachyuromys duprasi. The sequence goes on along the minus strand of CM053758.1, from coordinate 73,424,765 downwards.
AACTTGACCTTGAACTCACAAAGCTGCCTGCCTCTGCCTCCCTAGTGCTGGGACTAAATGTGTAAGATATATATGTGTGTGTGTGTAAAATAAGCTTTGTATTTGACTAAGCATACCTGTTTATGAAGTGCAATTTACAATGTACCCTATAAAATGATATTTTAATGTATATATACTCTGTATACTGATCAGATCAGGATGAAATATTAATTACCTTAAATATATTTCTCTATATTGAAAATATCCGGGGCTGGAGAGATAGCTCAGTGGTTAAGGGCACTGATTGCTCTTCCAGAGGACAAGGGTTCAAATCCCAGCACCCACATGGCAGCTCACAACTGTCTGTAACTTCAAGATCTGACACCCTCACACAGACATACATTCAGACAAAACACAAATGCACATAAAATGAAAATAAATAAATAATTTAAAAAAAGAAAATATCCAAAATCCTCTTTCCTAGCCATTTGAAACACACACTTGGGCTGGAGAAATGGCTCAGCAATTAAGAGCACTGTCTGTTCTTCCAAAGGTCCTGAGTTCAATTCCTAGCAACCACATGGTGGCTCACAGCCATCTATAATGTGATCTGGTGTCCTCTTCTGGCATGCAGGTGTATATGCAGATAAAATAAATAAATAATTTTTTTTAAAAAAAGAAAGAAAAGAAACACATATATTCCAATCACGCTACCATGCAATAGCAGTGACTAAAGCCCATCCTTCTTGTACCTGGAGACTGACCTTATCACCCCTTCCTGCCGTCTTCCCTAGCCTCTGGTCACCTTTATTTTAGTCTCAACCTCTATGAGATGAAAATTTTTAAGATTGCAGCTTGTGGTGGTTCGAATGAGATGTTTTCTGTGTTCTCAGGATACTTTGTTGGCAGTTGGTGTCTCTCTGTGGCCTTGTTGGAGCTTAAAGACTTGCTACTTTTGAATTTGAATCAGAAAAGTCACCCATCGGATCCAGTATTAAAACCCTTAGTCCCCAGTTGGAGGAAGTATTTGGGGAGAGTTAGAAGGTAGGCCTTGAGACCGGAAATATGTCTTTAGGGACAGGCTTTGAGATTAAAAGCCTTAACCTGGACTGGAGAGATGGCTAGGAGGTTAAGAGCACTGGCTGGTCTTCCAAAGGTCCTGAGTTCAATTCCCAGTACTCCTCCTCTTCCTCCTCCTCACACCCATTTGTAATGAGATCCCTTTCTGGTGCACAGGCGCACAATGCAGGCAGAATATGTATAAATAAATAAATAAATAAATAAATAAATCTGAAAAAAGCCTTAACACATTTCCAGTTCCCTCTCTGTTTCCTGTTGATGGTTCAGGTGGGGGCTCTTGGCTTCTTGCCCCCGCTGCCATGCCATGCTACTTGCTGTCATGCTTCCTACCATGATGGACTCTGATCTCCTCTGGAATCGTAAGCCCAAATAAACTCTTCTGTTAGTTGCTTTCTGGGCATAGTGTTTTATCGCAGCAATAGAAAAGTAACTAATGTAATAATTGCTAGTGAAATTGCTGAACCAGATGGAAGTGTTTCATTTTTTAAATTTCTATTTTGTATGACTAGTATGATGAATATGCTAATCGATACTCTCATCAACAGCATTCAAGGAGCCTGTATTCTCATGACTGTTATTTTCCTTTGTCTTTTGACACTAGCCGTGCAGGTGGCCTAGTGGTATCTCACTGTAGTTCTTTGTTTCACTACTTGCTGTGATGCTGAGTGTTTTATATACCCATGGACACCCTGCTCCCTTATTTAAAAGCCTCTCCATGGCTGTAGCACAGAACTGCATAATCTTGGGGTTTACGCTCTGATGAGCCTCAAAACACTAGATTATCTAGACTAGGCTTTACCAACTCAAACACCTCTGGGAGACAGGAAGCTGATGGCAGCACATAGGCTGGTTGGGAAAGGAAGGGTAATCCTGGAGCTAAGAAGAATGTAAGTTAAGCCATGCCTACTTCTCAGCTTCCAACTATCAATCAGAAGGCCCATTTCTTAATGCTGGCAATTAATAGATTTATAAATGCTGCAGGCCAGCAGTAACCCATGAAAGCCAGTTTGTGACACTCAAATCCAGAAGAAGGAATACTGTCTCATTGTGCTCTGTGTAGGTCTGTCCATGCCAAAGGTGTCATGCCTAGCCACTGACACGTATCTAAAGGGACACGTAAGAGCTGGAGCAGCACAGCTGGGCAGCATAAGAGACTGTGTGTGTAAACTTGTGTCCCTGTGTATGAGTGCATACATTCATGTGTTTGAGTGTCGGCATTAATGTGCCATGGTATGTGTGTGGAGGTGAGAGAACAACATCTTCCATCTTATATTTTGCTGTCTCCACTGCATTAGCCAGGCTAGCTGGCCCAGCAGGTTTCTGGTGTGTCCCAACTCTTGCTTCCCACAGGAACAATGAGTTTACAAACGTGTACTTCTGTCTTAGGGTTTCTATTGCTGCAATGAAACACCATGACCCAAAGCAAGTTGGGGAGAAAGGGTTTATTTGACTTACAGTTCTACATTGCAGTTCATCATCAAAGATAGCAAGACAGGAACTCAAACAGGGCAGGAGCCTGGAGGCAGGAGCTGATGCAGAGGCCATGAGGGGTGCTGTTTACTGACTTGGTCCCAAAGGCTTGCTCAGAACTGCTTTCTATAAAACGCAGAACCACCAGCCCAGGAATAGCACCACCCAAAATGGGCTGGGCCCTCCCCTATCAATCACTAATTATGAAAATGCCCTACAGGCTTGCCTACAGCCTGATCTTATGTAGTCATTTTCTCAATGACTACACCTTCCTCTAATATGACTCTGTTCGTGTCAAGTTCACATAGAACTATCCTGTACAGGGGGGCTGGAGAAATGGCGGCTCAGAGGTTAAGAGCACAGTCTGCTCTTCCTGAGGTTCTGAGTTCAATTCCCAGCAACCACATGTGGCTTACAGACATAATGAGATCTTGTGCCCTCTTCTGACATGCAGGCAGAACCCTGTATACATAAATAAATCTTAAACAGAACCCAAAAACCCTATCGTGTACAGCCACCGTGCCCGTGTTTATGTGTGTTCTGGGATCCGAGCTCAGGTCCTCACATTTCTGCAACAAACACTATCTACCGAGCCATCTCCCAGACCACGACGGGAGAATTCTTAAACAGTTCACTTCCTCTCAGTGTTCATGACTGGTCTCCTGTATGCCAAGCCCAGTATGCCAGAGGTATGAAGGAAACCAGAGAGTCACAGCTCTATTCTTAAGAACCCTACTTCCACGAGGGAAAGTTACAGGACCTGAGGACAGTTTCCTTAAGAAAACCAATGGAGGCTGGGTGGTGGTGCACACCTCTGATCCAGAACTCAGGAGGCAGAGCCAGATGGATCTGAGTTCAAGGCCAGCCTAGTCTACAGAGTGAGTTCCAGGACAGTGAGAGCTACACAGAGAAACTGTCTTTTTTTTTTTTTTTAAGATTTATTATGTATACAGTGTTTTGCTTACATGCCAGAAGAGGGAACAGATGGTTATATGCTACCATGTGGTTGCTGGGAATTGAACTCGGGGCCTCTAGAAGAGTAGCCAGTGCTCTTAACCTCTGAGCCATCTCTCCAGCCCGAGAAATCCTGTTGTGCATGAACCAATGGAAAACAGAATGTAGCAATCATAATGAGACCAGTTACTGAGTACTGGATCTGTGCCAATATTACTCTCATTGCTTTACCTGTCATCAAGCCACATAATTCCTCTCATACCTAGGCAGATGCCTTCACACTGTGAAAGAGTGCTCTGGAAGGTCAACTCAATGAGACACCATGCAGCTATTCTCTAGGTGCCAGAACAGTACAGGCTCTCTGAGATGATCAGGAGTTCAAGGACATCCTTGATGACATAGCAAGTTCTAGGTCAGCCTGGGCTACATGAAACCATTGTCAAAAATCAAGTAAACAAGGCAAGGCATGGTTTCCTGCATACTTATAATCTCTACACTCAGGAAGTGGACCAGCCTGAACTACATAAGAGCCTGTCTCAAAAAATAAAACAAAATAAAATGGAGGGCAGTGTTAGTCAAATGAAGCTTCTCGAAAAGTACAAAGCATGCAACAAACTTTTGAAGACAGTATAAGATATTAATGTTATATTGTCTCACAAATATTTTATTAATGAATTGAGGCAAACATATTAAAACTAACCACCTTTCAAATACTAAAATCCCTTTTTAATGAGGCTCCTAGAAAATGTCAGACTACAGTGCAGCTCTTACTGCATTTCTAGTAAGCATCACTGAAGCCTAGGGAGAGGAAATAGCTTTCATATCGCCAAGTGTGGAGTCAGGGTCTCAGTCAAAGCTCTACTTTTCACAAGTTATAGGGACCGTCCAAGATGGCTCCCAAAAAGCCTCATCTTCTATAGCTAATGGGGTCTTCCTTCCACTTTAAGCAGGGCTCATTTGTGAGACTACAGAAAGCACTGTGTGGCTGCCAGAGATAGCTCATAAGAGACCCGGGAGTTCCTAACTTGCCTCCTTCTGACATCACTGTGCCCTTCAGAAGAGTCCGCAGGCAAGCAGATGAGACTTCTCATGAACAACTAGAAGCACTAAGCAAGCACACGGGAGTGAGCCCTCTGGAAACTGCCTCCAGCAACAGTGAAGCCCTCCAGTAATGACTGGCACCTTTAATACACGCTCTGGTAAGGCTCCAGCCAACCCAGGTACATGTCTTCTAAATTCCTGACCCACAAAAAATGAGGCAATGTGTTCCTTGGTTGTACTGAATCACAAAGCTTGTTTCACAGTGAGAGCTGACATTCTCAGCCCCAGGGATCCCATGTAGGAAAATCTCCCTCTATAGCATCTCTTTGCAAGGACGAACTACCCTTGTCTCTTCCGTAGTCTATAGCCCATCTCTGTTGACCCCAAGCAAAAACAGGTAAATTATCAAACTTGAGGGATTCAACCCAGAAAAGCAAAAATGTCATTTTATTTTCTGAAGACTTTCCCACTTACAGAATAAAGACCCAGATCTTTTGAGAATGAGATAACTTTATCACTTCATCTGGGCCACAGAGATTTCATTCCCACAGAACCAAAATTGCTGTTAGATACGGCACTGAGAACGCGGCAAGTAATTAAGAAATGGCAGTTTACAACACTGGAGTGTCTCCAAGCCGAGAACAGGTGTTAATGGTCACCTGGACGCCTTCTGTAGAATGTGACTTTTCATAGAGTTTCATATCGATCCCTGAGGTAGCTGGGAAGATACAAGAAGCAGGAGCTCAAAGCTCAGTCATGAGCTCTCCTCGGTCATGGTCAGTAAATCAGAGTAGATCTAGAATCCGGTTCTGGGGACTCAAGTTAGACTAGGATCTTTCTATCAAAGGACCATTGTCCCTGGGCTAAGATGAATGAGTGCCCTTCAGCTGGGGCTGTCCTCAGAGATTAACTCGCACTTGAAAGTCTCCTTGAAGGCCACAAGGAAGGATGGCATGACTTCATCCACAGTGACAAGTCTCTGAAGCGCTTCACTCAGAGAAGTGACTCCTGTCCCAACCAGTCCACAGGGCACAATGTGCTCGAACCACGTGAGGTCTGTAGAACAGTTCAGAGCCAGGCCGTGGGATGTGATGTGTCTTCCACATCGGACTCCTGCAAGACAAATCAAAATACCTTAAAAGAGCTATACTGGACCCCCCTCCCGCCCCCTGGGGCCTTAGGATCCCTCCTGTGATGAAAGGTAAATAGACCTGGGCTAGGTCTCTTGGCGCCTGGATGGAACACAGATGGGTCGGGAGGCTAAGACTACTGGCCGGGGTGGTGGTGAGGGGGGCTGTGGTTACACATCAGCCACTCTTATTTTCGAGATTCCTTCAACACGAGGATTTCGTTGCTTTGGAAGTTTGAAATTTGACATCCTGTCCTCCCGTTGTGAGTCACAGGAAGTAACCCGGCAATTCATGCATGAGTGCGGAAGCAGAGGACTCTTCTGCCCGGGAGTATTAAATATCCGACAGGCAGGTCAGCAGCACTCCGAGCTCCCGGCTCCGCCCCGGCTTGCTCACCGATCGCGCAGAGCTTGCGCTCGCCTAGCCAGACGCCGGTGTAGGGCGGCGGCCGCGCGCGGGCGCCCCGCAGGCCCCGGAGCTCGCACAGGCGCACGGCGCACGCCTCCAGCGCCGCCACGTGGGTGCGCAGGCGCAGGCCCAGGCGCCGCAGGTCAAGCACCGGGTGGCAGAGCAGCTGGCCCGGGCCGTGGAAAGTGGCCAGGCCGCCGCGGCCGGTGGAGCGCACCTCGGCGCCTAAGGCCCTCAGCCGCGTAGCCTCCTCGGGCGTCAGGCCGCCGCGCAGCCCGCCCGTGTACACCGGCCCCGCCGGCTCGCACACCAAGAGCGCGCCCGCCTCGGTCCCCGACAGGGCCCCGGGGCGAGGGTCGGCCTGTAGCCGCCCCAGCCAATGGTCCTGCCGCGCCAGCAGCTCGGAGTAGCGCGCCCGCCCGAGCCACACCAGCTGGACCGCGGGGACGGGCATGGCGCGGGCTGCGGTGCGCGTGGGCCCCGCCCTCTGTCGGGTCTCGGGGCGGGGACTCGGGGCCACGCCCCTGAGCTGCAGTTCCTGCCTACCCGAGTGACCAGCAGGATTGGCCTTACTCCCGCACTCGTTCCGATGATCGTTCTTTAGTCTGTGCTGCGTTCTTCAGGCCGAAGTCCTAGGTGCGTGAAGATCCAGCCCTGGGAGCTTAGTATTCACAGCTGACAAGCTAGTATTAAAGTTTTATAGTGGATGCAAAGAACAGAATTCAGTAATAACGTTTAGTTCCTCGAAAACTGAAAGGGATACTAGTGTGCAAAGAGATTTATTGCGGGTCGGTGTGGGACGTGGCAGGTACTTCAAGATAAAGAAGACATGACAGAAACAGGATTAGACAGCGGCTGCAGTTGAGCAGAGAAACAGTTGCATTAGATTCCTTCCTTCCTTATTCCCCAGGAATGCGGAGCTGATTAAAACAAACAGGTAGAACTGCAGATCACGGAAACAGGCGACCGACTTGGAAGGCACCGTTACCTTTGTAGAGGTTACTTGCATTGTGGAGGGGGGGAACTCAGGTGTGTGTCAACGACAACCCATTCCTAGGCGCTGAGGGAAAAACAGGCCGAGAAGGTTAATTTGTGAAAGAAGCCAATTGGCCCACCTGAGCTTCATACCACAGAGCATGCGCCAGAAAAAAAACCCCAGAACTACAACTGGAGAGGTGTCATGTAAACTCCTATAAGGGTCCTGAGCCTCACTCCCCAAGGTTTTACTTAGCTCACTAGCCCACTCCCAAGAATGGTCCCTTCTTGATGTTACCTGGGAAATTAAGGTTCCTTCGTTTGGATTCTTAGTTTTTCATTTTTTTTTAATAACCATTCTCTGTTTCTAAACACATCACTGGTACAGTCCTCTGACCTGGGATGTAAAGGCTCAGATCTGCCCTGGCCCTAAACATCCAGCCCTTTTTAAAACTTCCTGTTCAGATATTGGCCTAACACCTAAGCCTGCTTCTCTGGAAGGTGGGCTTTCTCACTCTTTCTCTGTTGCCTCCCCCTCTGCCCCGCAGCTGCCTGCTCACCACCATCGCAAAGGCATGGCGTTCTCCCTGCCCACTCTGGCGGAGGCTGGATTTTCAACTTGCTTATCCGGTTGTTTTTCTCCCAAGTTCTAATACAGTTCGACTCAATTTGTTTTAAAATTATCTTATTAAGGAGAACAACGCAACTCAGTTTGTTTTTGAATTATTTTATTAAGGAGACTAAGAATAAAAAAGAAAAGAAAAAAAGAAAGGGATTCTGTAAGGCCAAGCATGAGCCTAATTTCCTGAAGGAATGAAGAGAAGTCGGGACACCGGGTCTCATTGATGCAATATTGCAAGAGGTTTATTTTAACCATTGCGCAATGGGGTCACCCCTGCTGGGCAGCAGAGAGTGGCACTAGGAGACAAAGGCCTTGGGTTTCTAAAGGACAAGGTGAGGGAATTTTCAGGGATTGTAGTCTTGGCAATTCAGGATTGGATGAGGTATTTAACTTTTAAGATAATTGGTTGGTTCTGGGCACCCTCAGGTCCGGTCAGCCCTGTCGTAAATATCTCGGGAATATCTGATCTTCAAGTCAGTTTGGAATTCCCTGCTGTATGAGATATAGCTGCAGCTAAAGGTGGGAGAGTGATTAACTCATCCTGTGTCTGTTCTGGGGAGTGGGGGCTACAAGCTTTTGATCAAAGATCAGGAGCCATTCAGGAGAAAGATTGGGGCCATTTGGCCCAGTTCCCAAAACAAAGTTTATCTCACAGGCACCGGCCCAGTGATTTTCTCCACCTAGTAGAGACCTCTGCTTGTTTTCTTTCTTATCTCTGCCCTGAAGATGGCCAATGTCAGGAACTTTTACATTCCTCTGTTCTCTGGAGAAGCAGGAAGAGGCTTTAAATAACATGGGCCTAAAACTTGAAAATATAAGCTATAAGGCAACTAAGAGAAACGTAGGTTACACAGTTAGTCTGGTTCTTTCAATTCCCAGTTTCCCTGATAACAGCAAGAAAGGACCTACACCACAGCACGTCTAATGTGTGCTCAGAAGGGATGAGAGGGCTGCTGTCAACAGTTTTTCCTGGGCTCTTGAGAGTTTCTGGCCTCCAAATGGCTACAATATCTTTGTGAATGGCAAGACTAATACCAGAAAGAAACAGAGTCAAAGTCATCTCCCTCTTCCTGGCTGCTTTTCTAGACAAAAACCAGCCCCCACACAAGTGTGTGGTTAGAGTCCATATGAATGTGTGGGGCTAAGGGTGGAGTCTTATAATCATGAATATGAATCCTCATGTAGAATCCTGGTGTAACTATCCTGACAGGAATGAAAATATACTACAGAGACACTTGGGTCCTCCCTTCGGCTATCAGACTACTGAAAGAGTAGATCCCCAAACATCGTATTTCTCCAGGAGTCAGCCGCATTTTGGAAGAAGGAAAAGCTGATGAGGAAGTTTGTCTCCCTGCAAGAGATCTCACACAGGCTGAGCTTTGTCAGACCACCTTGCAGGATTAGCTAAACAGTGATGGGTCAATGCTGTGTGGGACCATGCCTTGCCCAGGACTGCCCTCTGTTGAAACCAAAACCTCATGGTCAGGACCTGAGAGGTGGACTTGGTGGAGAGGGGCTGGTAGAGAGAGGTAACTGGGCTTCTCTGTTCTTCTTACCTATTTATCAACATTGCTTTTCAGTTTCATTTGTCTGTTTAATTGGCCTACTGAGGACAGATGGCCACGTCTAGCTTTTTAGAGCCATCAGGTGTCAGGCTTTGAATCTTTTTGTTGTTGGGTTTTGGTTTTTTTGTTGTTGTTGTTTAAGACAGGATGTCACTACACGCTCTAGCTGACCTGGAACTCACTGTATAGACCAGGCTGGCCTCAAACTCACAGAAATCCACCTGCCTTCACCTCACAAGTGCTGGAATAGACTTAGACTCTTAGTAGCTCCTCTTAGTAGCCCCACTGGGTGTGGGTGGGGCAGGAAGTAGAAAGAGGAAGGACAGGATAACAACCAGAATGAGGCTCAATGCCCAGAATTAACAAGGCGGACAGACTGGCATAGGCAAACGTACATAACAATAGGTTTCAGAGCAGATGACAAAAGTTATGAGTCATCAGTGTGGGGATGTGATTTAAAAAATAAACACAACATTTAGATAGTCCCAGGGGTCGGGAGAAGAAGAGAAACTGGGAAATAGGATTACATAAGGTCCCATTCAGAGCACCTAAATCTTACTGATAATTATGTGTAGGGTGGGGAAAGTAACTGCAATGATCTGGTCCTTGCAGAAGATGAACTCAGTGTTCCTGCCCTAATGCTTGCCCTGGTGTGAAGCAGAATAAACAGGAAAGCCAGGGATCTGGGTAATGCAGAGTTTGGTTCTTGGATCCTTTTCTCCCCTAACATCTGGCACCTATAGGACCTTAGAAAACATTTTCAGAATGAAAGAGCAACCAGTTAAATAGTTTGCATGCATGTCATTGAACTGAGACCCTTCACTAGGGGTCATGGTAGCCTCTAAGCCCCTAAATGGGCCTAAATTTTCATGACTGAAGGCTATCATTGCTATAAAAAGTGTTTACTCATGACATGCCAAATCCAACCTACACCCACCAGGCTCAGCTCAGAGTCTGCCTCCTCCATCACGCCTTCCCTTCTATTTCCCTCAATGCTTTGTCTGAATCTTTGTTGACTCTAATCTACCGAGGTTATCCTGAGTTGGAGTCATTACCTGCCCCTTGCCAGTCCCATGACCCTAGAGCAGAGTAATAGCTAGCACTTACATAGTATTTGTCATGTGTTGGACACTCTAGAAACTTAAAAATTACCAATGCAATTACTATCTGCTGTGGGGCTTTGGCAGATTAGGTTGAAGTCTGACATCTCCAGATAGCCATTTATTTGTGCTCTGTCTATGATGGTGGACTCATTTTTCTCAGCAAAGCCCTGAAAATCAGCCAATCTGGGTGACCCCAGGGCTTTTAAGGAGCATCACAGAGCCCTCAGGGAAGACTACAGGCCAGACCTTTTCCTGAGAAGAAAACTGCTCCAGCAAGCATCGGGGAATTCCTAGAAATGTCCCACCATGCTAAGGAGATCTTAGTCTTAAGCAGTGACCTTCAACTGTACTTAGAGATTTCCCCCTCACCCCTAGGATAATTAAGTAATGTATTTTCCTTCCTGTGATAGGACCATGCTACTGCATGGAAAATAAGACACTGTACCATTACATGCAAATCAAGTATCCCTGACCCCCTGACCCCATCAAATCAAACACATTCACCCTCGAAATCCCTCCTGCTGCCCAAGGATTATAAATCCCTGATTTCAAATAAATGTGTGGACTGGCCACCTGATATCATCAGCCTTCCACCACGACCATTCTGAGATTTGTCATTTATGTCATTTATCCCTCTGCCCCTCAACTAACTGGGTCTCACTGAGCCTGTTCTCCATCCTGCTGGGCCTAGGCCTTGTGGGGCCTGGGCCTCCACTTCAAGCCCACCAGGCTTGGGCTTTCGCCTGCACAGCAGCTTAACCAAGAGCTGGAACACTTTGGTGTAGGCTTTGGAACTCCCAAGTTTCCACTGCCACTGGCAATCTCATGCTAAAAGAGCTGAACTGTAACACTCTGGAAAATCTTTTCCACACCCAGACTAGTGTTGTAGGACCTCTTCCTAAAGCACTCTAGCTGCCCCTGAGAGAATCAGAACCCCTGTTCTCCATCCAGAAGCCGAGTTCCAGGCCCCCACCGAGATCCAGGCCCCCACGAAATAGAGAACAACAATCTGTCATGAGAATGCTATGTCGGAAACATAGATGGACATGTTTATGTCTTTCCACGTGTCAGAATTTATTTAATTCACAAGCTACATTGGTTTTGTTGTCTGCTGTTTGTACTTCCAATTTCCCTTCATAGCTGGCCAAGGCAAACAGGGGTTCTTTTATTTTCATCTTAACTGCCAGTCCTAGCTCTCAAATCCCACATTACACATCACACAGTGACTCTATGTGTAAGTACATACCCAGGTAGGTTACTGAATGGTTACAAAGGGTTAAGGCAGCCATAGTGGAGTTCTGGAGGTTCCAAAGAAGCCAGATACAGAGAGAGCCACTGAGGGTAGGGCACTCGTGACCCCAGATGAAGGCACTAGTCATGGTAGCCAAGCCAAGACAACCTTCAGGGTCAGGTTGAGCCATCTAGGCAAGGTGTGGGACTGTGGAGGTCATAAAGGTGACAGAAAGGGCTGGGTCAAGCAGATGGATGGATGGGCAACCGCAGATGGACTCAGTCAGCTGGCTGCCAGTCAGCAAGCTGAAGTTCAAGGAGTTGGGAACTCTTTGCCTGTGGTCTTTCCACGAATACATCAGGTGGCCAGAGAACAGTGTTAGAGTTTTCCCCTTTGTGAGGTCCAGGCAAAGGCGCTGAACCCTTCCTCTATTTGCTGTGTTTAATAATCCTTGGATCTGCTTTTCCGGACATGATTTTAATATGCCATGGATTCCAAAAGTCCCAATTTACTTTGATAAGTTTACAGGACAGCACCCCTTTTTTTCACTTTTAGATGTAGATTATTTATCTGTCTGTGGCTTGTGGGTGGTGCCAGACAAGTGGTGTTATTTAAATGCCATCCTAACTCTATTTGCAATCAAAGTGGAGTCAAATGCTGCTTGTAAAACGGAGCCTCTGGAGGCAAAATAAAACAGGTTGAAGAATGGCTGTTTTACACAATATAGATAATGGAGTAGGGCACAGTCGATGGGCGCAGTATTTAACAACCCATAAAGTAGATGCTAGTGTTGTCCCCATATAACAGTCGAGGAAACTGAGGTTTCTGGAATCTGACTTACTTGGGGAATATTCAAATCTAGGTGGTCTGGTGCCGGAGCCCATGGTCTTAATCTTCTCTAATTGATCCTTAAATATCCTAACACACACACACACACACACACACACACCTTGTTTTGCACATAATAGGCAGGAAATGTGTGCTGGGTAAGTGAATAAATAGATAACTATAGGAAGCTGAGTGTTTGAAGGGAATGGAGTTGCTCTGAGTTTTTTCTGACTATTGTGCCTCAGCCTTTCTCTTTACTACGCTGGTACATCCATCCAATGAAATACTGCCCTACCCCACACCTTGCCATCCCATAACAGGTGACAGGATCCACAATATCATTTTTCTAGATATGGTGGCCACACCTGTAATCTTAGCATTTGGAAAACTTAGGGAGGAAAATCAGGAACTAAGATCAATTGGGAATACACAATTTAGTTTGATGCTAGCTACATGAAACCTTGTTTCAAAAAAAAAAAACACCTACAAAATAAAATAAATGAAAGACCGCTTTTGTCCTTGTCTTCAAGAAGCATCCAATCTTTGGGGAGAGATAGACCTATCTACAGACAATGACAATGTAATACACAGAAGAGGGAGCCATAAACTTTGCCTGAAAGGTCAGGAAACATGTCTTCATCAATAGGACAGAGTCAGGATCCCTTCAGATCCTAGTCTGTAGTGTGAGGCAGAACAGCCTGCCCTCCTTGCTGCTGGCTGCAGCCCTACCATCGGGCCCCAGAGTCATCTATGGTCTGAACCCTAGTGTTTTTGCTGGCTGCCACACCCCTAAGCTGAACCCATCCCTGCCCCATGTATTGTGTCCATTGGCCCTGACCCTTCACAACTACCTAAGGCATTCATTGAGATGCCTGGAACCAAATTCTCCTGATCTTCCATGCAGTGAGCCCCAGCCTTAGGATCTAAGCAGGCACAGGTCTGATTAAGCAAGGACTAATGCTAGAACCACCTTGCATAGATCCACAAGCTCTTGTCCGGCCTCTGCTGCTCTGTCCTTACAGAAGATCTAAATTGGTTTGTAGTAATGGTCCATTTCCCAATCAAACCATCCACAATGTCTATTGTTTAAAGTCCATGGATGTTTGAAGTACAGGAAGGGAACCCAGAAGATCCTCTCTTAGCCTCTCCCTCCCCATGTCAGCCTTCAAGCCATTTTTTTTAATTAAGATTGCTTGATTGAAAATGATTTTGATTCTGTTTATATTAAGTGTATGAATGTTTTGCTTGAGAGTACATAGGTGTACCAACTCATGCCTCCTGCCTGCAGAGGTCAGGGTATTGAGTGCCCTGAAACCGGAGTTACAGATGGTTGTAAGCTTTCATATGGGTGCGGGGAACTGAACTCCAGTTCTCTGCAAGGGCACTTAACTGGTGAGCCAACTATCTAGCCTCATTGCATTATTTAAAAAAAAAAGATTTATTTTTATTATGTTTAATCGTGTGTGTCTCAGCCTTCCTAATGCTATAACCCTTAAGTACAGTTTCTCGTGTTGTGACCCCAACCATAAAAGTATTTTCATTGCTACTTCATAATTGTAATTTTTCTATTATGAATCATAATGTAAATATCTGTGTTTTCTTAGGAACCCCTGTGAAAGGGTCATTTGCCCCAAAGTGGTCGAGACCCACATGTAGAGAAACAATGCCTTGGAAGCACTCTGAGTCAGACCCTCCTGAGCTGAACTTAGAGACAGTTGTGAGCCACCTGGTGAGGGTGTTAGGGAAGAACTCAGGTCTACTGGAAGAGCGGTACACGCTCTTAACCACTTGATTTTTCTTTTTTCAATCACTGGCTTTTGACAGTGGTTTAAGCATAGATTCCCTCCCTCCAGCTTGCTCTCACCTGCTTCCTTCCCTTCTTCACAGAGAGCTTTCAAAACCCCATGGCTGTCTGCAATATACTCTCAACCACTGAGCCATCACTCCAGTCCAAGAATGCATTGCTTTGTTGAAATGATTTTTTTTTCTGAGTACAGACTGCTTTGGCCAAAGTATTTAGAAGTTTACACAACTCAGAATTGTGTATGGCAAGAAGCTCCCATCATGCTTCTCTGGCCAGATTCCTGAAAAAAAAAAATCTTCCCTCTAACCACACAGCAACAGCTGTTTGAGTTTCACTTGGCATAGAAGCATCATACAGACCATGTCCACTTCCTGATGCTATCCCAGTGAATGAGGCTCTATCTGACACTAAAATGCTCACAATCAATGAAGTAGATGCTCAAAGAATAATTGATGTAACAGTCTCTGTCTCTGGCTAAACCAGGAAGTTTATCAATCTGTTGGCAATCGGAAATGAAAAGCAAAGCAAAGATTACTAAGCAAGGGTGGTGATAGAGGAAAAGTGGGAGAGTGATGTGAGACAATGCCCACAGACAGGTTTCTCTGAGGAGGCTGAAGGCCATGCTGGTGATGGCTAAGAAATACCCCAGGCAGAGGGAAGTGCCTGTGTGAGGAGTTGGGGGCATTGACTGAAGAAATAAAGAAGAGGTGGTTAGTGCGGCTGTGAAAGGAGACCAGACGTGGGAAGCCTCAAGGGCGACTTAAAGGTTGTTGGTCTCTACCCTCAGATCATCATTTACATCGAGTCACACCACCGCCTTCCTTAAAACCAGTCTCTCCTCCCCAAGGGACCTTTGGTCATGGTGTTTTATCATAGCAATAGAAACCCTAAGACAAAGGGATAGTGATTTAAATGGTGAAACAACAACAAAAAATAATTTGTTATGTCTGCTTTAAATTTTCATAAGATGTATGACAATGAAAACATATTTTCATGTAGTCCATAGTTTGTTATGGTGTAGTTCCATAAGTGACGCTTGACTATGGGGCTGCATTCCCCTCTTCTTTCCCTCTAGATTTCTCTCCCATTGGGGTCCAGGGCCATGGTCAAGAAGCAGGGTGAGGGAGAGCCGGCAAGGTGTTGAGAGCGGAAGTGATTAAACGTTAAACGAGGGCCTGGTGCTTGTGAGGTCAAAGCCAGGATGGTCCTGTGGACCGCTCAGGCATGAGGAGGCGAACTGCCTCCCGGTCTGGAAGGAAGAAGGATGTCCGGGTCGGGGCTGACGATGACAGTGGTGTTTTCAGCGTGGGAGCAAAGTGAGGTGTCTGTATTAAGGAGGTAAGGCGGTTTCAGGGTTTCAGGATGTCCATGTTGGCCCATGTTGCAAAAATAAATGTGTCTGGAAATATATATGTAAATAAGTAAAGGTTTAGTGGTGTCTTTTGTTTTTTGTCCCCCCCCCCCTCCAAATTCCACCTTTCTGCTCCACTCTACCACGGACAAAAGGCAGCATTATAAGCTAAGAAGGGAAACAAAGAGGTTTTAGGTTCCAGCTGCTCTGGGGAAATTACAAGTGAGGGCTGACGCTATCTTTGTTTCTTTTTCAGCATGAAAAATACCTTACTTCATGTGGGCACCACGCCACCTTTGGGAGAACCGTGAGAATCCAGTTGTTCCCAAAGCAGCACAACCGGGAGGTGAGGTCACAGGGAACATTGCTTTTCCCTATGGCAGCCCAGACAAAAACATCGAAATGAATAAGTAACCAACAGACAATGCCCTGGAAGAAACAGAAGTGGCTGTCACACAGCTTCTGGGTTTTCTGTCTGACCTGGGTGCCCTGAGGCAAGTGATTTTCCCTGTTTGGCCCTCTGGTCCTTCAAGAGCTTTCATGCCCTTGGGGGAGCTTTTATTGCTCATGCAGAGCAAGTCTCTGAGATGCCTTTTTTTCAGGCCTTTGTAGAGACCAAACTGGGAGTCAGAGAAATGAAAACAAAACAAACAAACAAAAAACCTAAGTTGGATGGTGGATAGTCCAGAGCGGACAGGGACTCTGCAGGGACGGTGGATAGTCCAGAGCGGACAGGGACTCTGCAGGGACGGTGGATAGTCCAGAGCGGACAGGGACTCTGCAGGGACGGTGGATAGTCCAGAGCGGACAGGGACTCTGGAGGGGCGGTGGATAGTCCAGAGCGGACAGGGACTCTGGAGGGGCGGTGGATAGTCCAGAGCGGACAGGGACTCTGCAGGGTCACCTAGCTCCCTCATTCTCGCTCCATCTTTCATTCGTATCCCTTCCTGAGCCGACCCCTGCCTCGGGAAGGGAGGGCCTGGCGAACGAACAGTCTCAGTGCCTCCTCCAGGGAGCTCGCGGTCTAGGGTACAGAAATGACTGGCGGGGGTGCAGACAGGAAGTGGAATACTCATGCCTATGGCCCGGGGGCTGAGTGTGTTACATAGAGGGGTGCAGAGGAGGTTAAGGCCCACGAAACCGTGGAAGCCAAAAATGGTTTCCAGAAAAATCACTCAGAGGGTGAGGAGAGATTTGCCAGCAGATAATGGGGAGACAGCAGCACAGCATGAGCAGCGGCTTCCGCATGATCCTCACTCCGAGCCCACCACACCAGGACCCCACTTTATAGCTTTGCAGGCAAAGACAGCCTGGGGTTCTGGAAATGATTAGACCAGAGCTTCTCAAAGCCTGCTGTACAGGAACTCCTGTAGGGTCCTGAACGTACCCGTGAAACCTTGGTAATGTTCTATCCCTTTTCGATAACAATGTCAACAAATGAATGCTAACGCGCCGCTGGGAAGTGCACGCCTGCCCCGGCACTTTTACCTTTGCGAGCATTTTGGTGCCAGACAGTTCAGCGGGATAGCATCAGGAAGTGGACATGGTCTGTACGACGCTTCTACGCCAAGTGAACCTCAAACAGCTGCTGGTGTGTGGTTAGAGGGAAGATTTTTCAGGAATTTGGGCAGAGAAGCATGGCGGGAGCTATGAGTGTGTAAACTTCCAAATACTTTGGCCAAAGCAGTCCATACTCAGAAAATTTCCTTTCAACAAAACAAAGCCTTCTTGGGCTGGGGTGATGGTTCAGTGGCAAAGGTATGGCTCTAGCTGAGGACCCAAGTTCAGTTTCCAGCACACACACTGAACAGCTGGGAAACGCTTGTTGCTCCAGCTCCAGGGTATCTGGCGCCATCATCTGGCCTCCAGGGGCGCTGCACTCATGTGCACAAAGCCATAACTTTCCCTCCTGTGTCTGCCTACTTAGAAACGTCAAGAAAATCTTTTCAAAAGGATGCCTTTTAGGCCGGGTGTGGTGGTGCACATCTTTAGTTCCAGTGCTCAGGGAGGCAGAGGCAGTCAGTTCAAGGTCAGCCTGGTCTACAAAGCAAGTCCAGGACAGACAGGCTACACAGAGAAACCCTGTCTCTAAAAAAACCAAAACAACGAAAATCCAGTTCCTTTTGATGCGCAGCACAGAAAATGTTTATTTAAGTGTTATAAATCAGTGGTTTTATTTACCACTTGCCTTGCTGTGTATATCATGAAGAACTTAGACTGGGTTGGATGAGCATAGGCAGGCAGTTTAGTTGTGAGAACATCCTTGGTATGGTGGAGTATAGCCTCCTGGAATACAAAACTTTATCTAGCTTTGCAACACTCAGGCTCATTTTACCCAGGACACACCCATTTGGAGTGACCATGGCTGGCCAGCTATCTAAGGAACAATCAAGTGTTCCTGGCTGTGAGTTCCCACCCAGTGAAGTCACCCACACCTTCTGCTTTGCTGGGGTCCCCAGGGCCTCCTTAGGCATTTGTTATGTTGAAAGGAACTGAGTAGAGATTTGGACTCTGTCTAGCTCTTGTCTTAGGTCTTTGCTGTTTGATTTGACAAGTTGCTTCCATTCTCTGGGCCACAGACTCAACAAAATGGGGTGAGGCCAAGTTTGAAACAGATGTTGGAAGAAGTCCTATCAAGCTTTAGTACTCTAAAGTTTTAAAGCTGTAGCCACAGTGACAGCACGAGCCTTGTGGCAAGAAGACAGCTCTGGCAGCAGGGCTCTCCTGAGAGGGCCTGTGCGACACGCTCACGAACTGTAGCAAGAACGGGGAAGCGCATAGTGAAAACAAACCCACAACACACATGATGCTGTTTGCTTAGAAAAATACCCTAGTCTGCTTTTTCCACATGAAACATGAGTCTCCTTCCCTTACTTTTTGTATAGTTAATTGTATCATTATTTGATTTTATTGCTTTTATTAGCTTATGACCTATAGCACTTTATTTTGTTCTCAAGTGATATTTAAATGGTTGTTTTTTTCTCTTTTGCATTTTTTATGTTTCTATTTTTCTTTTGGTCACATAGCACACAGTTATAATAATTGTTTTTTCTTTTTTATTAAATTCTTTATTAATTACACTTTATTCACCTTATATACCCCTGTAGTTTCCCCCCTCCTCCCGTCCCAACCCCTCCCTTCCTCCCCCTTCTGCACCCGTGTCCCTCCCCAAGTCCACTGATAGGGGAGGTCTTCCTCTCCTTCCCTCTGATCCTAGCCTATCAGGTCTCATCAGGAGTGGCTGCATTGTCTTCCTCTGTGGCCTGGCAAGGCTGCTCCCCATAATAATTGTTTTAATGTATTGCTCTGTTCACTTTAGTATCAGACATCCACTTCAGATCAAGTTCCATTCAGTTATCCTTAACACAACTCATAAACTGTACTCTCCTGTTGCAGGTCAGTGCTTATTTGCTCTCAGCCACTGGGATCTCTTTCTCTTTGGGGGTTTGTTTGTTTGTCGAGACATGGTCTCACTCTGCAATACAAGCCTCTCTTGAACTTGCAGTGATCCTCCTGCCTCAACCTTCAAATGCTGGGATTACAAGTGTGAGATACCATACACAGATATACACTAAATAAAATATAATCTAAAATAACAAACAGAGCCAGGTGATGATGGTCTTTAATCCCAGCACACAAGAGGGAGAGGCAGGCAGGTCTCTGTGAGTGTGAGGCCAGCCTGGTCTATAGAATGAGTTCCACAACAGTCAGGAATATACAGAGAAACCCTGTCTTAAAAAAACTAATAATAATAACAGTAATAATAATAGATGACTGAGCTGAATCACATCAGCTGGTTGACAATGTGTACTGTATCACTGGTGACAGATGATGAAACAAAGACAATGCCTCTTACAAAGTGGAGATCCAGTCATTAATACTCTCATTGTGATGGGTTTGGGTATAATAGCTGTGGAGGAGAATATATCAGCTTAGGCAATGACTTTAGTATTTCAGAAGTTGTAATAGTCCATTTTCATAGCCCTGACTCTGAAAGTATCAAAACCTGAGCATTGTATGAAGAAAAGATGTTTATTTAGCTTCTGGCTCTAAAGGCCCAGCTATGGTATTGTCATCCGCTTGGCTCTGGTGATGACCTCCTTGGCTACATCATTACATCATCATGTTGGGCATCATCGCAGGAATGCATTCGAGAGGGAGCTATGCCATGGAGAAACAGGAAGCCAGAAAGTATGGAAAAGCCAGCCTCTTCTAATAGCCCATCTCTCAGAAACTAACTGGGATCCGTGATGGCTAATCTTGAATGTTAACTTCATGGGATTTAAAGTCACCATGGAAACATGCCTGTGCCTATGTGTATGAGGTTGTTTCCAGAAAGTTTTAACTGGGGAGGGAAGATCTGCACTGACGGTGAAGGGTACACGGACTGGCGGTGGAACTAAATAAAAAGGAGAAAGCTAGGGGACACCAGCATCCCTCCCTCCGCTTCTTGGCTTTATACTCAGTGTGACCCCTTTCTTCATGCTCCTGTCATCATGACTGCCCAGCCATCAGGGACCATACCCTTAGACTGTGGGCCTACACAAACCTTTCTTTCCTTTCATGGATTTTGTCGAAGCAGCGAGAAAAGTTACTAACAGAGATTCTCAGGCTGGAGAGATGGCTTAGCAGTTAAGAGCACTGGCTGCTCTTCCAGAGGTCCTGAGTTCAATGGGAATTACATTGATTCCTTCTGAGAGCAGTACCCCTATGACCTAATTACGGTGCCCAAGACACAACCTCTTACAGGCTCTGCCATCTCCCACACTGCCACACGGGGACCAGGCTTCCAGCACAGAACACTTAAAGGCTTATTTAAACTGTGGCAGAAATCTAAGAGAAACGGTGGCCATTTCTACCATGAAAATTGAATGATGGTAATGGAATTGAGTTTTGCTAGGCTCACGCAGAATTTAGAAGATAACAGTGAAAAATCACAGCCAATTAATAAGTAATGAAAATTTACAAAAAGGCTCTCATCACTTACTGTAGGGAGCCAGAGAAAACCTAAGACCTGAGCTGGGAAATAGATACAGCACTCAATCTCCAGGGAGGGGAGACTTGATGGCCAAGGAAGGATGGTCAAACACCAAGGGTATAGGAATCTGGCACTAGAATGGGAGTAGGGGGATACGCAGGAGTTTATTTTTTTAATTTATTTTTTATACAGTTTTCTGCCTGCATGCCAGAAGAGGACACATGGTTGTGAGCCACCATGTGGTTGCTGGGAGTTGAACTCAGGACCTTTGGAAGTACAGTCAGTGTTCTTAACCTCTGAGCCATTTCTTCAGCCCCCCCCCTTTTTTTGAACCCTTAGATTCCTCTAAAGTCCTGAGAATAGCTGTCCTCTCTTTGTTAGAGCTAAATCCCTTGTCCCTCAACTTTCTTGAAAGCAAAGCAACTGAAGATCCTCAAAGTATCCTTCTATCGATCGGGATCTGCTATCTTTCTTCACTTGGCTGCAAAGCCTGTGATTAGGGTTATGTCATAACATAGCCACAACTAATAAAGGAGGAAAAGGACCATTCAGCTAAGGAGCCTCAGGACTCAGATATCATTTATTAGCAGGGATAAGGTTCTGATTCCATAGGACTGGGTTCTGAGGAGTCTTGATCAATGGGACCAGAACATGAAGCTGGTAGGTGGGTTTATTAATTTAGTTGATAACCAAATAGGAAGCATCTAGAAGCATTGCAGTGACATCACACGTCAAATGAAGGGACCATGCCAGGCACATCAGTGCATGTTGTGAAAGGAGAAGAATGAAGGAGTTCTAGAGTTCATGCTAGGCTGAAGATGTGCAGTGAGGCCAAAGTGTCCACAGACAACACATTCCAAAAGCTATAGAAACTACTAATATCACAAGATTGTGCGGATGAGGAATGTACCAGCATTACTAAAAAACATGGCTCTCCTCTATACCTAGGTACACGGATGGCAAGGGGTCACATGAGCTGGAGAATGATAGAAGCCAGGTCGCTGTACTGTGGAACTGAAATCAGATAGTCTAACAGGACTTTGCTTGGACTGCCACTGATGGAATAGTGACACAGAGATGTATATTTATTTATGGTAGCTCAGGCCATAGCTTGCTACCTCACAACTAGCTCATCTGACTTAATTAACCTGTTTATTCCAGCCATGTTTGCCACATGGCCTGTTACCTCTCCTGAGTCCCATTATGTCCCACTTCTTCCCTGTCTAGGTGGCAAACCTCGCGCCTCTCAATTCTTCCCACAGCTCCTGTCTCTGTTGGATGTCTTGCCTTTCCTCTCCTACCTCAGCTATTGGCTATTCAGCTATTTATTAAACCAATCAGAAGGTGATGGAGAAGGATGTTCACAAAATGTGATGCAGGTGCTGAGCAATTAGATAAGAATACCAAAGTCCAGATAGTACTCAGCTCTCTGCTGGTACAGAAATCAACATTTGGGCAATTCAATGACAACCTTTACACACCATGCACAAGAAGATTATCCCAACAAGGTAGATTCAATTATACTGAGCACGACTGTCAGTACGTCTCCCAGGGTCATAGAGGTGGCTGCTTAACTCGTGTGCTATTCGGAAAGAGAACGTCTGCCACGGGTTTGGATGTTTGAAGCCTTGTTTCCCAGTTGGTGGTGCTGTTTGGGAAGTTCTGGGTGATGCTTGCTGGAAGAAATGTTTCCCTGCGAGCTGGCTTTGAGAGTTCACATCCTCTCATAGACTTCTAGTCTGCTCTGCCGGCTGTGTTTTGAGGAGGAGGGTGTGGTCAGCCAGCTTGCTGCTCCTCCCGTACCTCCCTGCCTTGATGGACACTAGAATCATGGGCCCAAACAAATTCTTCCATAAGTTCCTTTAAGTTGAGGTGTTTTTACCTCACAACAGAAAAGTAGCTAACACAATTTAGTTACTCTATTACCTCTCTTCCCTTTTGTCAGTCCTCTATCATCCCTTGAACTATGCCCCTAATTTACACTCTCTGTTAAAGTATCCTGTGTGACCTCTCCTTTCCCGAATGACCTGGCTGCTGCAAAATGATAAACCTATCCAGGTTCCCCACCCAACTCATCCCAACCTTGACAGAGTCTAGTGAGTACTGTTTCTTTGAGTGTCCACTAACTACTCAGCTCTTAAATGTGTCACCTCATCTGATCATTTTTGGTCTTGTTTTGTAGTTCAGGATGCCTCAAACTCATGATCCTGCCTTCTGATGGAATTACAGGCTAGCTCAAAATTTTATTTTATTTTCTTTATTCCAGTGCTGGAATTCAAGCTTAGTGCCTGGTGCATTCTAGGCAAGCATGAGGAAGATTTAATTTGCCATTTGAATAGATACAGTGTAAGATAGTCCATAGTTTAAAGGGTCTACTCAAAATGTTTCCTTGCTATTGGATGCCCAGATCATTTCCAATTTTGTCATCATAAGCCTGTTCTTCTAAATACCCTTGTACCTTTATTTTTAGGTAATGATACTTTTGTTCTAGAATACAATCTTAAATAAGATATGCCTGGCCCAATGGTATAAACATTTAAAAACTTCTGGAATCTTCTGGAATCCTTTTTGAACAGTAATAGTATAATGCTATGTCTTCACCAACAGTGGGGAGTGTTGTTCTTCACTCAAAAATAGCGGGGCTCAGAACATGCTGCAACCAAATAGAGCACCTTGCGTTTGAGAAGACAGCAGGAACAAAATTGTCCCTCCCACATTCTTTTCTGAATCAGGTCATGAACTCTAGGAGAGAGTTTCTGACCTCACTCTACAGCAGGCCTTGTGATCCTCATTTAAAAGGAACTCTCCCTGCTGTGTCTGAGGGAAGAGAAGGCAAATGGCCACAGAGGAGAGTCTGAACAAATGGGTCTTGCGGCATTTCCTCAGCACATTGCTGTGGGTGATACTCTCACACACTATTTCTCTATGGACACTGCTTCTTCAGTAGCATCAGAAACACACAGATTTACCGATGGGGTGGTAGGTCTTTTTTTTTTTTTTTTTGCAAAACGCATGAGGGTTTATTTAATTCAGGCTCAAACCTGGGTCACAGCAACCTCCCTGGTGAAGAGGAGTGTGGCCCGGAGGTCTAGGGGAACAAAGTTTTTAAAGGGCAAAACTGCACGCAGGGAGTTACATGCCTTGGTGTTACATGATTGGTCAAGGGAAACTGACTTTTGAAATGATTGTTTACTTTAGGTGACAAGGGGGTGGTAGGTCTTACCTCCTAAGAAAGCCTCGACTACAGCAGTTCTCAGTCTGTGCATTGAGTTTCCTTTGGTGGTTGGATGACCCTTTCACAGGGGTCATATATTAGGTATCTTGCATATCAGATATCTACATGACAATAGCAACATTACAGTTATAAAGTAGCAATGAAATAAATTTATGGTTTGGGGTTACCACAACACAAACTGTATTAAAGGACTGCAGCATTAGGATGGTTGAGAACCACTGCTCTGACAATACATAAAATCATGTGTAACCTGGGATTACGGTGTGAACATCCACGCTTGGTGAAGGGTCCCTCTTTAAGACTGTAGGTCAATTTCCTTCATACAGGTCCACACTAGTCCCTAGAAAACACCCATTGTTGCTTCATAGCCCTGGCAGAACAGTTTGCTCTTGGCATAATTCTTTCACTCCTTGCTCCCAAAATTCCATTGAGTCTCTCATCTTTAAATTCCTCAAGCACATGCTCAACTCACCATCTTGGATCTTATGTTCCCAGTGTCCTCAGCTGTCAAGCTCTCTGGGGTTTTAAGGCAGTTTTCTAATTCTATGAGCTTAGAGAAGAATACTCCTCTTCCTATGCATGGACCACCCTTCTGTAGAAAGAACACTGGTGTAGGAGCACTAATGGTTAAGATTAGAACCTTAGCACAACAGCACCTAGGGGCCACAACCCTCTGGGCACGCCTGCGAGGGATTACCTAAACTAGGTTAACTGAGGGGGGTAGACCCACCTCATCTGTGGGCGGCACCATTCGGTGGGCTGGATCCTAGACTGAGTAAAAATGGAAAAGCGGGCTGAACGCTGGCATGCACCTCTCTGTTTCTGACAGCTGTCATTCCTCCGCCATGTTTTTCCTGCCACGAGGGGCTGTCACCTCCGACCATGAACCAAAATAAACCCTTCCTTCTTTCCTCAAGCAATTTTGCCAGCTATCTTATTACAGCAATGAAGACAATAATGAATGCAGTGCTCATGTGGATTCCGATGTTAATTCATTGTGAGTTCTTCAGAACCTTTTCACTCTGGCTCTCTCTCTTTTCTCAGTGAAGTGTAGGTGTTGTGCTGGGTCACCACCCACTCACTTAGATGCTTGCCAAGCTCCTGTTATGTGCCAGGGTCTATTGTAGGTTCTAGGGGTCATCAGAAGACAAACTGGTACCCTCTGATACTTCTCATCCAGTTCCCATTCAGCCCTGAAGTAGGCAATTGACGAGTCCTGGCCTCTGAAATCTGAGGCACCAGTGCTTAGTCCCCTCTTGCAGGGATCTTTGATGGGATATGGGGGACATTTCCCTGCAGGCTGCATTGCTTTCTGTTACTGCCCACCAACCAGGTCTGTCTGGCCTTACCAACGACAAAGAAAAGGTTTATTTGTAGAGGCCAGGAAGTCCTCATGACCCCTCTCCAACCACCTCCGAAACAGGAAGCCCTAGGAGGAAAAAACAAAAGATGAAACACTGGCTGACTTCCCAGCTCCAAGCACTCAGGCACACTCTATCCTGAGCATCCCTTCCACCCTGTGGATACTGACCTTCCTTAGAAGCTTCCTTGCCACTGAGCCCCAGGCCTCAGTTCCTTTCCTGGGGATCCAGAAGGACTCAGGTGACGTAAAAGAGTTAAATGAAAAGATGACCGAGTCTCTGAGAAAGGATGTGTGGTATCCTTATCCTCACTGTCCTTGGCATCTGGGAGGGAAGATGAATGAATGGAGTGGGGAAAATGTTAAGTGTTAGGGAAGCAAGTTACTCAACTGCCCTGACCTTCATCTAGACACACGAGGGCCACAGTAGGTTCAGGAAGGGTCTGGGAATGGAAGAGATTTCCAAGCCTCTCTTTTGTTTATTGGATTCCTTGGGGACCCTTACCCCAAGCACCTGCTTCCATCCATCATCCTTCTCCCAGAAGCCCAGTGAACTTTCCTGAAAAGTCAGCAGAATACAAACAATATGCTGGGTAGAAAGTAAAAACAAACAAACAAACCAACCAAGCAACAAACAACAACAAATCCAAGAAAACAAGATCTGGGGAGGCAAGTTGGTGGGAGAATGCTTTCTAAGTGTACACAAGGCATTTGATAAATCCCTAAGACCACATGTCTTCCCCCTCCCTGTCTCTGTATGTATATCTCTATATCTCTGTCTCTTCTGTCTCTGTGTATGTGTTTGTGTATATGTGTCTGATTCTCTCATTTTCCCATTAGGCTTTCTTCCAAAGAATTGCTCTCTCCAGTCCACAAAGTAGTTGAAAAGCATTTTCAAAATTAACCTTATGTGCAGCTGGAGAATCAAACCCAGGAAGTTGAGTATGCTAGCTAGGGAAGCATTGTATCTCCCTAGTCCCACAGCCAGACCATGCGTTTAACAGCAAAGCCAACTAAATACATTTGGGGCTCAGACTGTGAATGAAGGAAGCTCATGAGTTTGAGGGTGCCTGAGGGGAGGAAAATCTTTAAAAATAAATTTTCTTTTTAAATATTTTATTTTTAATGCATGTTAATGAGTGTGTATCTGTGCGTGGTATACACACATATGAGTGCAGGTGCCTGTGGGACCCAAAAGAGAAACTTGAATCCCTGGAAGCTGGAATTACAGGTTATTGTGAGCTGCCTGATGTGGGTACTAGGAACTGAAGTTGGTTCTCTGGTCAAGTAGTATGTAGTCTTATTCACTAAACCGTCTGTCCAGCCCTAGTGTGTGTGTGCGCTTGCACACACAGATAAATGAATAAGTAAATGTAATCCACTTTTTAAAAAATCAGAGAGCCTATGTTGTTGTTTTGCTCCAGGCCCTACAACAGCTGTTCCTGCCTGGGCATCCTCGGAGTGGGGGTCGGGTACGTGCTGCACACTGTCCACTCTCCTCTCATTCTGAGCCCACAGCTGTGCTGAGCTGGGCGCCGTGATCTCCCAGAGGAAACTTAGGGTTGTGTAAATAATGTGCTGATGGTCAGGTACCTCGGACAGGACGGAGACAGGATTCAAACTAAAGCCTGACTCCAGAGTTCTGCCAATCCTCAGTGCAACCTTACCAATATCAGGGCCTTCCCACCCACAAGAGATGTAGGTGGAAAGACAGTTGCGGAGAGTCCGGTAGGGGATGAGGGGACTGCAGCACAGCTGGAATTTCAGGCGAGCCTAGAGAGACCCTTTCAGTGAGCGGTCTATCTGCACATTCACAACCCTGGCTCACACTCAAATCCTGCACACACACTCCAAACCTTCACACCCGCTTACACGAAACACCTAGCCTGAGGCCTGCCTGCAATAGTGGCTGGATTATGGGTGTGTCCTTACAGAGTCCGAGAGCATCGTCTTCCCACGGACTGCTGGGGAAGCATGTGACCTAATTAGGTGACTCCTTCATTTGTCAGAAGAGAAAGCTAAAGCCCAGAGAGGAAGGATGCCCTTTAGATCACACACTTCCCAAAGAACTGAGCTGGGGACAACAGACTAGCCTCCAGGCTCCACTTTCTCAACATAGTATGAGAGCAAAGAGCAAATTACTGGTGTGTGTGTGTGTGTGTGTGTGTGTGTCTTAAGTGGGGAAGTCAGGTGTATCAATCAAGAAACTAACCAGCCTCTCTATCTCTGTCTCTCTGTGTCTCTGTCTCTGTCTCTGCCTCTCTCTCTGTGCTATTTTCCTTCCACACAGGACTCACTCATTAGCATCTGAGAAGTCCGTGGTGGGTGACTTTCCCCACCCACCTCCAACTAAGTCACTATTGCAGTTCTATTGCTCAAAACCCAAAGCCACCCGCTTTGGGGATCAGGCAGTTGGAACTGGAACGGCCAATTTGTTCCTCATGCTTAAAGAAGACAAAGGGCAAAGGCAACATGTAAACAGGATCAAGTAGGAGAGGTTTAAATCATCACACAGAAACAAGACAGTGTCTAAGGAGTGAAAACACAGAGCCGAGCAGGCACCACACCCTGAGGGACTTGCCCTTGAGCAGGTCGAAGTGCTGAGACTTCCTGTGGGCAGCCTCCCAGCAAAGCTCCGAGACCAAGCTGAACACAGGCTAAGGGACCAGGCTTTCACAGTACTCTAAAGTCTCCTCACCCTCCATCCCTACAGGTATTTTGTTTTGTTTGTTTAAGTCTTGATTGATCCAGAAATCATGACTGTCGCTCAATGTGATTTGGGGCATTTTGTAAGATCCCGCTAAGCCTTGGTTTTGCTTTTATAAGGTGTGACAGACTTTGCCCATGTCTAAAGAGACTGCCCAGGTGTGCGACTCGGCCCTGGTACCGATACAGTCCTAGACAACTTGGGAAGACTGGCGGTGGTCTAAGTCTGTTTTCTATCGCTCAAACAAAATACCCAGGCAGAGTAATTTATAAAGGAAAGGAGGTTGACTGCCATCTTCTCTGCTTCTGATGAGGACCATGTACTGTGACTTACATGGTGAGAAACAGAAATAAGAAAACAAGTGGAAGAGACAACAGGCAGGAGCTGAGAAAGCCAAACTCACTTTTATAACAACCTACCCATTTGACACTAATCTAACCTCTTAAAAACTGCAAATCTCTCTTAATGCCTCAGTCACCTCTTAAATGGAAAGACTTCTTAAAGGCTCCACAGCCTCTCAATATTTGCCTTGGGGATCATGTTTTATCAAGGCTTTGGGAGGGGGCAGACAATGGCTGTCACCTTCGGCTATTCAGATGATGTTGACAAAGCCATTAGCACAGTCCTTGGAAGACAGCCATTATTTCAAAAGTGATTGTTATCCTTTCTTCTTGCTTCAGATGTTGAAGGAGCATGTTCTGTCTGCAATACAGTGTTGTCTTAGTGTTCTATTGATGTGAAGAGACACCGTGATTAAGGCAACTCTTACAAAGAAAGCATTTAATTGTGGGCTTGCTTAGAGTTTAAGAGGATTAGTCCATTATCTTCATGGCTGAGAGTGTGGAGGAAATCAGGAAGGTATGGTGCTAGAGAGGTAGCTGAGAGCTTTACAACTTTATTCTCAAGCAGCAGGCAGATAGACAGACCGACTGACCAACCAACAGACAGACAGACAGACAGACAGACAGACAGATAGATAGATAACAGCATAAGCCTGACATGGGCTTTTGCAACTTCAAAGCCATCCCCAGTGACACACCCACTCCACCAAGGCCACACCTCCTAACCCTTTCCAACAGTCCACCAACTAGTATCAAGCATCCAATATCTCATTCAAACCCCCACAAGTGAATATAGCATTTCCAGGCCCATTATCTCAAGTAAACTTTACAACAGCCTCACAGAGGAATTCCCATTTGGATATCCACATTAAATTTATAGGTGAAACACTTGGCAGTGACTGACTTGTTCAAGATCACTCAGTTAGTTAATGTGTTGCTCCAGACCTGACACTTGTGTACCCTCTAAATGCATTCAGGAAGATGTTATAGTATTTGGAAGAGACTTTGTGAGGCAAATTGGTTTAGGTGACATAGTGAAGGTGGCTCTCTCAGGAGCCCTAAGAGATTGAAGCCTACTGTCTCTACCACGAAAGGAGACCTTAGAGAGCACTGTCTACAAACCAGGAGCACAGTCCTCAGTGAACACTGAGTCTACCAGCATCCTCATCTAAGACCTCTCATTCTCCACTGCTCTGATATATATTACCATATGCACTATGACTTAGTTGCATTGGTATAGGTTTTTGTATAATGATACAGTTTTAAAGTTATAGTTGGTAACAGCATACTGTTTACATGTTTCAATAATTGTTTGAAGTATTGCACCTATGCAGCTCATTTTAAAATGTGATGTGATGTTCTAATCCTTGAAAGCCACTGTTATAAACTGTTTAGGATAATTAAGAAATGCAATAGTCAGACAGCTAAACTTCTGGTCTTGTTAGGTACTAATTTAGTTAATTAAAGAAATAAGCTTTATTTAGCCTCCTTAAATGTTTTCAAAATTAATCCTTAAATAATGAGAAACATGCAATGCTTACCTATTCAGATATGCTATAGATAGATAGTTGGTTTTCCAAGACCTCAGAGATCTACAGAATATGGCATTTAAAGAAGTTTTAATAATAAAAGTCTTTTCTGACAGAGAGATTTGTCAGCTCCTGGCAGCAGTCCCATACTACTTCAAAGAAGATGCTGGGCATCAAAGACTCTCCACATGGAGTTTGTTTCAAAGGTGTCAAAGCTAGCTGCTGGGCAGACAACTTCCCTTGCTTCAACAGCTGACAGTTGCTGCCAAGCTGTGGACAAGCCTGACATGGAAGAAGTCCACCACCAAATTTTGCCAGGACAAAGTAGGCAAGTCCTTCATAATTCCTGCTTCACAGAAATGTCTGTCAGATATTCTGAGCCAGTAGGTCCAACAATGCCGAGGAACCTACATTGTTTCATATTAATCTATGTTCTGCCATGTGGTTCCTTACCTCTCCTCAGTTTCATACATTCGACTTCCTCTGTGTCTCATAGGCGAATTCTCCCAGTTCAGATTCTTTCCCAGAGTTCCTATCTCTCCAAAAGTCCTGCCTATTCTCTCCTGCCTTTGCTTTTAACTCAACCAATCAGAAGGTAGCTACAGCCTCTGTCATTTCTATAGTTTTTGAAGCTGCTTCCTCTGCATTTCCTGTTTACTGAGGTAATATTTGTCCTTTTCAGGTCTCTCATGGAGTTGAAGACTAGATAGTTATAGTCTTAAATGTTTCCTTGTTACCAAATTCAGAAAAAGAAACTCATAAAGAGATGTGAAGTTTATGAGGGTCGAGAGGCATAAAAGCTTAAGTTGTGAAGAATCTAGGTAAATAATTTAAGCTCTAAAAAGATGGGGGGGGGGTTGGTTGATAAATGCAAGTTATGATAGAAAATGATTTAGGTAAAGAATTTTGAACTCACCACAATAGGATAATAGAGTACTTTCTCCAAGTTTGTCAAATACAAATGGACTGGGCATGGTGAATGACATTTTAAGTTGATAATTCTCATTGTATGTAGTTTATTGAAGTTAGAGAAAGAGCCTTTTATTGGACTGAAAGGGGAAGATGTTAGGGTACCCTTTTTATGCACTGTGTAAACATTGTCTTGCATTATATAAAGGCTGATTTTGTACCTAGAGAGCTGAGCACAGGCGGACTTTGTCATGTTTATGAAGCATCTCCTGCCTCCGTGTTTTTAAAAATATTTTTCTCCTTTACCTTCTGATTGGTTGAATAAAACGCAAAGGCAGAAGAAAATAGGCAGGACTTTTGGAGAGATAGGCACTCTGGGAAAGAATCCAAAGCAGGAGAATTCGCCTGTGAGGCACAGAGGAAGTGGAATGTACGAAACTAAGAAGAGGTAAAGAACCACGTGGCAGAACATAGATTGATATTAATGGGACAATTTAAGTTGTAAGAGCTAGTTGAGAACAAAAGTAAACTAAGGCCAAAGCCATCATAAATAAATATGTCACAAGACCCAGCTATACCACTCTTAGGCATATATCCAAAAGATGCTCAAGTACACAACAAGGACATTTGCTCAACTATGTTCGTGGCTGCTTTATTTGTAATAGCCAGAACCTGGAAACAACCCAGATGTC